>JBAMJV010001324.1:0-46362 GCA_037951105.1 Echinarachnius parma | reverse complement strand
GACCATGCCCATTCTCTCGGCACACGACTGAGTGCACACTAACAATAGTGTGCGATGCTCAACGCTATGAACGGCGGTTCGTGCGATTCATCAAGCGCTGGCTCAATACAAATTGACAAAAAAGAGAACCTGACATGGTGTCACTCACAGCGCCCTAAAACAAAAACTACACGACCAAATTGACTGTTCTTGGTATCGTTGTTCATTTGAAAAGACACTCTATCCGATGGACATAATACATTTGTTACTATATGTTGGGAAGTGCCCCGTTCCATTTTGTTTTGGGCCACCCTGTATAAAATATACATACTAATAATTAAAAACTATATATGTTTATATTGCTCAATTGCCTATTGTGACAGCATGTAAGCCATCATCCAATGGACGAAGACCCCTGGAAGGAATGTATTGTTTATAAGACTAATACAATACTCGGGACGGATTCATAGACAGAGTGGAAGACAAGTAACATTTAGAAATTATACAAATTTCAATGGGCACCAATTATCTGAGATAATGTAATCATTATAATTTGTAAGCTGCGAATTGCAGTACCCGATTGATCTCTGCGATAATACAAAAGCATAAACAAAATACGAATTTTAAGATTTCTTCTCAATATAATCATCTCCTTGTCAAGGAGCAGCGGTGATGGCGGTACAGATGACGTAATGCCAAAGCCAAATACGGCTCTGCGTAATGCAAGAGAGAATTCCGTCCCTCAGTAGCGTGACGTCACAGGGTAACAAGTTGAAATTTATTTACCAAACAACAACATCTTAAAAAAAGAAAAGAACCAGCAATAGCCAAAAAGGGCTAGTCGAGGCCAGTCCTTTCACAATATTAGCATACAAATAATACAATATCATACAATAGCATCATACACTATTACGATATACAATATTTTTATAATACAATTTTAACCTTTTGCAGCATTTGTACAATATTTACAGAAGGGCAATTCCAAGCAAACATTGACATAACCACTGATTTTTCAAATTCGTTGTACCATAACAAATTTGGTATCAAATGAAAGCTAAAAGATTGAACTTTCCAAAAATGTATTTTGTTTTTGAAAAAAAAATTGTAAACTATTATTTTATTGTTAATATATAGCATAAATTAATTTTCACGTTATTTTCACAAAACATTCAATTAAATATTAAGCATAAAAGAACTGCGAAAAGGAGTTTTCATACAATTTTATTTCAGTGTTGATAGGATCATTGCTTCAATTTTTCAGTTAAATATCAATTTCGTCATTTTCGCTCTTCGTTCCGCTTCAGTGACTGTCTCATTTACAATCATTAATATGTCACGGCGTTACACTAAAAACATATATTTGTAATATTTCTGGAAAAATATGAATGGGAATGAAATAATTTTTAGTTTTCTCTGTATTAGCCCATAGGGCTATAATATGCATGCTGAATAGCAGCATTATCTTTTACCACTTATTAATATAATCAATATCAATTTGGTCACGGCGTTACGTTTTGTGTAACGCCGTGACGCTACCTACTGGATTCCCATTGACATAACACAGTAGACATAATCAAATAGTGTAAGATATTTTTTGTAGGTATGCTTGGGCATTGCTCATGCTATAATTATATGAATAGGGTCAGTTGATAATGTTTCCATCTCAAAGTTACCCGAGTCATGTATGTGTATGGGTTGTATGACCGTCTGTCTGTATGTGCATCTGTACATCAGTGTTCTTTTTTTTGCAATATCTCAAGAATCGTTGGATGGATTTTGTTCAAACTTTGTACAATCCATGTATTTAGAGGTACGGATTATTGGATATGATTTTAGTCCATGAGGTTAAAGGTCAAAGGTCACATAGCTAACAAATATGCAAAAATTATATTATTATCAAGATAGTTTGAGAATCCTTGAAGGATAACATGATAATAATACTGGTATGCGTCCAGTGAAGTATATGACCTGATTAGGGAATGGGGTCATGGGAGGTCATAGGTCAACAGGTCAAAATATTGTTGTTGTTTTTTGTTCTCACAATTAAGTTCCAGAATCAATGTTAGAAAGAGTACTGTAGGTAAAAGACAATTTTCTGAAACTGTTTGGGGCACAGGTCAAAGGTCACTCGGATAATTACCAATTCAAAAACAAACATTTACTAACTCTGAAATCATGTTACATGAAACAAATCACTTGCAAAAATGCACTGTGCAGACCAAAAATTAAACATTTGTATGTTATTTTGAGAAACAAGGTCAAAGGTCAGATGTCAAAAGTCTCATATTTCATTGTTACATTTAAGTATGTATTTTGGTTTTAATATTTGATGGTTCCATTAACTAACTTCTGAAATAGATAAGAATTTCAATTATGTCCTAAAATATTTTTTGATCAATAGAGGGCGCTGTGCTGCAAATTTGTGTCATGCGGATGATAATTTAATAGCATCTTGGTTATATCACCCATTCATCTAGTTCTTTATTGATTCTGGATCACTACATTAAAATTATATCATATTATTCATCTCTTTAATATCTCCCATATATATAACATGTACAATTCAGAGGTCACGGCGTTACAGTCACGGCGTTACAGTGCATAGATACATTTATGATATCATATTTACTATGAGCATTGGATTTTTTCTACATTTTTATTTGGATGTTCTAGCTTGATGTCTAGTACAAAGAATCAATGTGACAAAAGTGCAAAATGTTCCTGTAGTTCACAGAGTTTACTTAGTTTCTTAGCATGTAAGAAACCCATGTCTTTTTGCCGTCACGGCGTTACGGCAGATATTGATATTCATAATTAATAATTTATTGGGAATTTTGGTTTTCTTGCCTATTGTAAATTATTGGTAGGATAGTGGTTACAGATGCATATCAAAAGTTGGTTCTAGATATTTAGATTTTATGAGTTATTTGGACTTTCATTGTGAGAAACACCCTCTGACCGTCACGGCGTTTGCTTGGAATTGCCCAGAAGTAATGTTTCAAATATATATTTACAAGCGGATCAATCTGTAATGGAACAGAAAAAATATATTTGGGTAAAATTGGTCTAATGCACAATTCTTATCCCTTGTCCTTTCATGCATAAATCGGTTGCTACTTTACTTTTGTTCTTGCATGGAACTTGTCCCGAAAGTTCGCTTATGTAGGAGGTAAAATTATGCATAGCGATTGAAGATTAAAATATTGTTTTTACGAGAAATTAATCGTTATGATACTACAAACTGGATAATGTGGAATAAATTTGTGAAAGTTTAGAGCTAAGTCGGTTAAGAAATGAGAATGTATTTTGCCAAAATGCTCGGTATGACACGGGAAATATCTGGTGGGACCTCCTCTTCAAAAGATCCATATTTGGCCATAAAACGAAATAGTATTTTTATAGTATATTTTGCAAGAGATTAGTGTCAGCGATTTGAAAACAAATTAAGTTTGAGTCGCTCATACCTGAACCTTCTACTTGTAGACGAAGATCTAATGGTGATGCAAAGATGGCACGATTATGTAATATGAAGACCGCCGTCCCCTGGGAACGATTTATTTCACAGGGGTGCTAAAGCCCTTAAGCCACTCGTAAGCAGCGTTTCAGTATTCGGGGATGGGGGTACATGTACCATACAAGTTGTACCTACAATAATTCCGGCCTTTAAACAAAACCTTTCTCCTGTGCACTGGCACTGCACATACAAACAGCATCACAATCAACGCAAATACTTCTAATACAGCACATCAAACTCATTAGCATTCATACAACAGGTATAGAAATATATAAACTGCAAGCCAAAGACAAGATATTATCCCACTATTAATTTCTGCATTTAAGAGGAGTGCATTTTGTGCCTTCTGCCAAAAACACACTGCAGAGCTAAGGGTTTAATTAGTATTATTCTTTGTTTTATTCATTACATAACACCTGCATTAAATATTTCTGAGAGTGGTCCTGTTGCATACAAATTAGGATTGATCCCGAGTTCCTGACTTGATTCTCAGCCAACAGAATCCAGCATTTACGACTTAAGATTGATTTTAGGGACTTAAGATTGATTTTTAAGTATTATGCAATGTGACCCAGATATTTCTGTGGTACATATACATGTATCACATTGATAAGACCCTCCTTAGTATTGTATTCGCCATAATAGCAGACACAGAGCAACTCCTTTCATACGTCATCGCCTCAGAAATCGGATTTTGTCGGCCAAATTTTCACCGAACCAACAGATTTTTCAGAGACTACAATAGACAGTGCATAATGAACATACATATTCATGATCTATATAAATAGCCAACAACAGTATAATACATGTACACACAAAAGTTAGGGTGCTACAGCACGCCCAGCTGCATCCCCGATTCCCAGGGGCCTGGACGACCGGCTCATCGGACCCGACACCATTTGACTGACTGGACGGCAGGTCTGACTGATGGTCAAGGGATATGTTCTGCCTTTGGTCAAGAGCACCAGCGGGAAGAGACATATTGACATCATTATCCGACAGGGTAAGATATCCACCCTCACTGTCAATGGTTTCTCTGGACGTAATTAGGGGACGTCCTGAAGAGGTTGATGCCATTCCTAAATACGGAAAGAAATGTATTGGTAAAGATGAATACATCTTGACCAGTTAAGCAAAACATGGGAAGTTGCCATTGTAAACAGGTGACTTTTAAAGACAGGTTTTCGAACGTTTGTTTTATATATATTCTTGAAGGATCACATTTCGTGGCAACTGTACACAGTTTGGCTTCTATAAACAGGCCTGGCTATACATGTATAATATCTAACTTGTATTCTCATATTTAAAGTGTGTTAATCTTCTTGCTAATGGATGAATAGTGTAATAAGAAGAAGCAGGTCTAATGATCCATAATAAGTCGCACTGATTCAAACTATAAGTATCGATAAATCAATGAAATCAAAATCGTAAGAAAAAACTAAAGTAATCCACTAACTTTATCAAATTCAACAAAAATCACGATGCGCTTACATAGTCTTTTAAATTATTTTGTCTTTATGGTAGCAGGAAAATGAAATGACTGAATAAACGATTTGCGATTGTTTTCAAAATCAATAGGCCACCACCAATAGGTGATGCAATCCGACATTGATTTGCACATTTTAACATGCACATGGTGATGAATTTTTAAAAACATTTTCACACATCTTCCAGAAGTATATTGTGATGATATTGGTCATTATTATGATCAGGTCTCAATTATGACTTTTGATAACATATGTTACTTAAATTTGAAACTGAGTGTTTTCTGTGCTCTATTTAATATATTATTCAAGGAAAGTCATTATGATATGTGACCGGCTATAGCAAAACCCTGCACTTGCCGGTAATTCATATTTTGAAGAAATGGACAATTTAAGTTTACATAATGTGTGTAAAAGACTTGTGATTGTAGAATTGAAACAATCATATCTTGGCCAAGAATTTACCAATTTGTTAGAACAAAGCAATGGCGTGAAAATCTACATTTTAATTTCGACCGACGAGTGCAGGGTTTTGCTATAGCCGGTCACATAATATGTGGTTAACATTGCACATGTTCTCCCAGGCGCGCCGGAAGCAGTTTTGGATTGGGGGGGCAAAACCCTAAGGGGGCTCACGATTTATGTGTTTAGGGGCTCATGCCCAACCACACTCACAGGGTTGCAGAGCCAGAGGGGGAGGGTTTGGGAGGGGGTATCCCCCTCCCACGGGGAAGATTTTGTATTTATATACTTGAAATGGTGCAATTTCGTGCACGTCACACAAACAGCCAGAGCAATGACAGCCTACACAGGAACTACGTGGCCCGGTACAGAAAAACCCACCCCAGATGTACCATACGCAAGTTACACAATAATCTGAGATAATTTGTTTTGTTTTTTCTTTTCCACTCTTCTTCTTTTTTCTTTTTCTTTCTTTCTTTCTTTTTTGTATTTATTTTTATTTTATTTTTTTATTTTTTTTTTTTTTGGGGGGGGGCTTTTTGGGGGGCAAAAACGCGTTTTGCCCCCCCCCCCCCCCCACTTTTTGGATTGGGGGGCGGCCGCCCCCCTGCCCCCCACTTCCGACGCCTATGTGTTCTCCCCTTATGAAACATTCCACAAAATATCACGGCAAACTATTGTAATATTATCGTAATACATCGCATACCATGATAAAATCTGCACATATATATTACATTATTAGCGTATCACCATGGTAATTTCTGTTAATGGCATGTAATATTATTTTTTGATATGATATCAACACGAAAACAAAACTATGGATAACATAAAAGTACCATGAAATACCGCGGTAATATAAATATATCACATACTTATCAGGGTAATGTTGTGGCAAAATGAAATTAATATTGCTATGATTAAAAAGAAAGCTATGAGAACATCAAAGCTAGGAATTTGTACAATACATGAATCGTACATAACATTCATAAAAGTCATAACAAATAGCAAGGAAATAAAGATGTCAAATGTAATACGTAGTATATAATTACGGCTCGATAGCCCATACTCAGCTGTGGAAAACATTGCTCTACTGCATATCCCTTTTAATAAGTAATGAGACATACGTCTTTGTTACTTAACATAATAAGGAAATAAAAATAGCTAGCTTCGCCATAATTGCAGAGCAAGGTAATTTGACATTATTGTACAACAAAATATTAAGGACCGAAGAAAATGAATGTAGCGTAAGATTTGGCCAAGACATATGTCTCGTTGTAGAAAGAGATACATGTGTTCTAAATGCGCAAATCTGATTGGTTGAAACGCGCAAATGTTCTGACTTACAATTAATTGTAATCGATTGTATCTCTTTCTGCAACGGGGCCAAAGTCATATAGCTTCACATGAGCTGTATTTACGGGTCAATTGGTTCTATGTTCTCTAAATCATTGTCAATTACCTGTAGACTCTGACGGAGAGGGGACTTTGGGACCCTTGTCCTGGACATCGATGTTCAATCTTCGCATTTCTGTAATTTCAAGGTTAAAAGAAGATTTACAAACTGTATTTTTAATATTTTTAAGTGATATAAACGTTTTACCCTTTTATTTAAAGAACAATTGTCTAACATACGTAGCCCTCAGAAATGCAAAACAAACGAATTTGAGCCGTAATTGAATTCCACATCTAAACATTAATTTTAAAAGACATGTTATGAATGTTATGAATATATGAACTGTATAAAGCCGCATTTTCCACATAATAGACCCATTACCTTTAATCTTAAAAAGGCTGGGCTATTAGAGGTCTTTCTACGACCAAGGGCATTATGCTGGAGAAATAGCAGTAGTTAGTTCAATGGAAGTTTAGGACATGTTGATCAAATGACAGCTGCCATGTTTATGTTTCTGCATGAAAAGAGATGTTGCTACTTCACTCTGACAAAAGAGGAACTCAATGTGGATGGTACAATTTTTATTTGGGACATGTTTATTTTCATTATTTAGGGAAAGGAGAATTACAATCTCAAATTCCAGTTTGAATATGGTAACTTCCCGCACCAAAAATGTATTATGTTGATTTACTAAATCCTTAATTATTCAGCTAAGTAGCTATCCCCTACCCCACAAAGTATGTATTTTCGGAAAAACGTATTATCCACAGATGATTTTAAGATAAAATAACAAGTTTTATGAAAACAAAATTCAATATGATTGAAAAAGAGCAAAGAAAATGGGATTCCAACGGGATTCTAACCCCTAGACCTCCGGATTGCTAGACCGGTGCTCTTACCGACTGAAGTATATAAAACCCTAGTACGTCATTCTTCCCTGAAACCCCTTAATTTCCAATGCTCATGTGGTCAGAAAACAAAATTCAATACCCCACTGTGCCCATTAACTACATAAATGTTACGTACCACTATAATTAAAATATATTATATTTTTACCTCGCTCGAGTGATTTCGCCAGCGGTACCATGTCTTTTTTTCTGAGAATTTCTCGGAGCTTGAAGGCGCTATCCTTTCCTTTGCCATGTTTGTTGCTGAATGCCTGGAGTAACTCGCAGTAGGCAATCTCCACATTGCCTTGGGTCATACTCTTCATCATAGCACGATCTCCTGCAGAATATCCTAACCCCAGATATACACTGAAGATTGGAATAGGTACTAAACTGGGGGTTACCTCCTTCGATAGATCAATGATAAGCTGGTCACTTAATACGTTCTCAGGTTCATCTACAAATGAAAAGAACATGCAAACAAAGGAATTCCACATTGTGGTAAGCCACGAAACTAGTAATTATATTGAAAAGCATTTTGCTTAGAAGTGGTAAATTCAAAATTCATTCTCGGCATACATCTTGGATAGCTTTACATTATATAAGAGTCTCATACACGCCCGTAGATCTAGGAATGGGGTAGGGGGTAAATATACCCCAAGGTGGTGGTGTTCGGATGGCATATACAAAATAATTCCCCACATCTTTTTCAAAGTCAGGTAAAAATCTGGATAATGCATACAAATTATAATAACATTAATAATAAGCTAGTTATTAGAATAATAGTATTTTAGTATAGCATTGCATATTATTGTAGTGTTCTACAAATCGTTTTGAGTGTTTTATGAAGTATCAAAATGGGCAATTTTGTGTGATTACTATATGTAGAGTTAACGACATTATATCTCACCTTCATTATCTCGTGGTTGAGTAGCAGTCTTCACTGAATTCCAAATCTCTCGTATGATTTGTTTAGCCTGTTCGCCAGGTTTCTGCGATGCTAACCATGAAGACATAATTTGGCTGGCAGCTTCTTGTGTGTTCATCATATTCTGACATTCCAGGCGCTCCAGTTCGATTTTTGTAAATCCGAGCCTTTTCCCTACCTTATAGAACTGTTCAGGCCTCATGGTGCGAGCAATTGCAGCTACTGTCCGATCATCAAGTTCACTACAAGTGGTAAGGGTTAGTTTTAAAGCAACGTTGAGACAAAATTATTACATCTATATTTATTTATTATACCAGAGAAGGTAGAGGAATACATACATATCAATAAAGGGTTTTAATCGCCAAACTAAGTACTTTCATTCGAGGCTAAGTTCTAATATAATATTTTGTTTCTAATGGAATTTTTCAAAATGAAAAAATAATAAAACACATGTCTATAGTAACTTCTTGATGTTTAAATCATTTCATTAAGATTTAAGATTTTCCAGAAAAATTATCATACAAAATAAAAGATACATCGTAACTTAATCTACAACTTTATATTTAAATAACCTGTGCAGATCTTACCCTTGACGTTGACCGTCATTGGCTGATTTACCAATCCCAAGCAGATTATGAAACGAAAAGGGAAGGAGACAAACAAAAATGGATTAAACAGCACGATTCTTATCCCCTTCAGTTCGAGGACCTAATATCACAAGTTCCCGTGAGGTCTGTTCACAGACAGGAACCTGTTTTTCCAGGTTCCGAGCAAAGACTCTTTAATTCGCCTACAAAAATACATATCACCCTCCAGACAAATTTCACCAAACAGCACTTATGTATATTCATGTTTATGTAACTTGGGTATAATGCCTTGGCATCGATATAATACATATATAAACGTAGTCATTGTTCTATATGGCATTTCAGAGATTTCATTTTTATATTCCTGAAACATAAGTACGTATATTGTCCACAGGCATGATATTCCCATCTCGTCATAAGGGATCTAGTAAATTTCTTGACAAGTGCAAAAATGGATGAGTGATTAATGTTTCGGTGTGATGTGATATGTCCACAAAGTAATGTGTGCAAATTTTACGTCAATTTGTCAGTTATCCCGTAAAATTTAACATCTGAACACTTCAATCGTAAATACCTTTCGAACAAAATGGACACTTTAAAAACCGAGACCTGTACTGTGCTGTTATTGTTAATATGAACATGATAAGGTACCAGAGAAGCACTAAAGTTCCAAGTAAGTTTTGAGGCTGTGGACAATGTTACTAAGTCCTTTACAAATAGATTGAATATAATTATGGTTGGAATACTATATTCACCATTTTGTCCACTTGCCAGCTGTGTTTCTGTGGCACCTTCGAGTAGTCCTACACTCACTAGAGCATCCTTGGCATTCACGTTAGGTGGGAGTCTCCTTTTCCACTCAAGCAACATATCGATGGTGAGCTGTTCGTTTCTCTTCTGGTTTAATTGAGGAATGGTGAAGCCCAGAGCAACTCCAAGCTCATAGTACTGGTCCATACTGAGTTCGTCTGTTATTTCAGATATCTCATAATCTGACGTACAGTCCGTAGGATCGATAGAATTGCTTCAGGGACAATGGGAATACAAAGAAAGGTTTTGGCCGATATGATATTCGGTGATTACAAAGCAAATATCAATCCAAAATATTTTACGAACACGTTTTTAAATATAAATTTGGAATTGTATGATTTTAAACATTTTATAGAATGTTTATGCAGGTTTCAGATAAATCCAAATCTTTACTGATCTGGAAGTGGTGCATGAAACTGTGAGTTGTGATAAATCGCAAGTTTGCAATAAAGCAGTGTAAATAGAATCAAATGCAATGTTGCAGTTCATGTCGAACACAACCTGACACTAGCTTATGGATCAAACGTAACTTGCAATTAAATTTCAACATGAATTGATATGCAATAGAGTTGCGTTAATTGCAACTTTGTGTACAATATCCCGTCTCACAACAGTTTTTGTCAATCTGAAACAAAATCTTCAATATCCATCAAAAGTCTCCTATTAATAATCGTTTTATAAATTGAACTTCTCCAAAGCATAAATTATTGTATTACTTTATTCCATATTCCAAAAATGTGATACTATTTTGTGTCATTTGCATCATACCTCTCCAACTTCACTGTCAACCAAAATGAATAGTTTGATATGCATTGTGGTTGATAAATGATTTTGTACTGATCTTCATCTGGCAGAAAGACTTGGTATACAAAATTAATAAGACAGAAAACACTGAATGCAATTCATAAACATACATGCAACTGTTCACTGCTCAAAAATACTTCTTTTTATCATGTTTTATAACTAAAATTTGCGGAAGCTTTATTCACCTGCTTTGGAATGTGTCATCCGAAGCGTTGTTAAATTCGGATCCTATCAGTGAAAGAAAATACATGTTAGACATTTAACACCTGTCATAATATTGTTATACAAGGTGACCCCCAAAAAGTAGAACGGGGCACTTCCCAAAATAAAGATTATGTCTATCAAAATGATTACCTCCATCGGATATGGTGTCTTTTCCAATGCAAAACGATACCAAGAATAGTCATTTTGGTAGTGTAGTTTTTGTTTTAGGGCGCTGTGAGTGACACCATGTCAGGTTTCCATTTTTGCCAATGTTTACCAAGTCAGTGCCCGATAATTCGCACTAATTACTGCCCCTAGTAGCCCCTACTGCGCCCTAAAACAAAAACTACTCAACCAAAATGACTGTTCTTGGTATCGTTTTTCATTGCAAAATACACCCTATCCGATGGACATAATAATTTTGTTACTTTATGTTGTGCCCCGTTCCGCTTTTTGGCCACCCTGTATAAAATGGAAATGTGAACAAAATAACTGAAAGAATCGCCGAAAGGCCAATCAAATCATTCACTGCAACTCAAGTATCACGGAAAATACAGTAGACAAAAATACGAGACCCCAAACATAATTTTAGAAAGGAGGTACACATGCGCATGACTTTTGAAGGCTTGAAGACCGGCAATAGAGATATTCCGGGCAATTGAATCGGGAAGACTATCCCAGATCCGATGAATGAATATACGTATTGTCCAAATGTGAGGTTTAGGCTTCTGGGAGCGTATAAGCCAGTTCTGGTATCTAGACGCACCTAGTTGAGTCATTCGCCATCTTTATAACTTCAAGGATAGAACTGACCATGTAGCTATATGGCGTCTACGTGCTTAATTATAACTATAAATTGGGACTAAGAGTCGATTGCGAACATTGGTCTCGTCAACTCCGATTATATTACATGTCTTAAGTGTCTTATGCTGGATGTTATCAAGTGAGGTAAAAGTTGATAGGGAAGTTCTTTTGTTGGTGGTACAGCAATTTTCCATTGAAACTTTATATACCATCCCATATTTGTTTAAATAAATACACCGTAATTAGCGTTTACATGAACATACTTTGTCCTACCAATGGCTTGGGTGGCACGGGGGCAAGTGATCCCCTCACTCGAAAATTAGCAAAGACTACAACATATAGGAAAACATATAAGTTGCTTACCTCTCAGTGTTATGTCAATTTGGTTCGGAAAAAAAGCACCAATAACGATATCTCAAAATACATGTTTGTAGTTATTGACAAAATAACAGATTTCTTCACAAACCCTCTGTTTTCAGCACGAAAGACATGTGACAGGAAAAATAGGGGTTTTCCTCCTGTTTAATGGTGAACCTTACTATCTCAGCATTGCCATCTCGATTGACTTTGGACGCAGAAAATGGTTGAACTGTGGAAAGTTGGTGTCGAGTAGCCCTGGCCAACACTCGCTGTAAACAAGGTTAAACGGTGTAAATGTGTAAATGTGCATCAATGTTGTCTCCATGTTTCTATCAACACCGCCCTAACAGATAAACAACGTGCAAACAATGTTCCCTTTGTCTAAATACAGGCCATTTAATGAAGTCTTGAGTATTCCCATTAAAGAGTGAATTACGCGTGCGTAAATTCCGCATTAATAATTTCGCCTTTTTTTGGCCACTTCTTTTAGGGTAGTTGAGTTTTCGTAAAGAGCGCGCTACACACAATAATTGTTTATGAGAAAATGAAAAACTTAATGTCAAATTTTAAAAAACAAACCATTCTAATGACAGAATAAATTTGATTTTTTATCAAAATCGGATCGAAAATGGCTAAAATATCCATAAACATAACCATTTGTAATCATTGTGGGGCCCCACAATAATTCAATGATGTTGAACCATTCGTTAAAATTTATGTAAAAATGCATCCTCTTTTCAAATATTTACAAAAGAGTTGTACAGTTGATTATCTCTATATTTAATCACTATTTTGACAAAACTTCACGTGCACAACATTTTATTCAAAATGGTTGAAACCAATTAGTTTTAAGAGAGCGCCCTCTTGAGTTTTAACGGCTCTTTTTTTAATGATAACAGGCTTTTTACTTAATACATGTAGTCATTTGTATTTGTGTGTATTCATTTCGAGCATGATCGAACTATTAGTTTGTAATTTAATGGTGCCGGTTTTTTGGTTGCTAAAATACAGTTTGACCCAAGCTGTACTATCATTACAAAGACTCAACTATCCCTTTAAGTCTCGAGTGTTCCCATTGCAATCGTTTATGGATTACGTATGTACGATTTCTAAACTAATAATTTCGCAACATTCCTAAAAAAAAGAAACATAGCTGTTGTCCCTGAATATTGAATCAAGACCTTTTTTACGTAATACTCTATTGTCTTACTTTGGTTATCTCGACTCCATGTTCAAAATATATGATGACGTCTCCTGCCATTGGCATCACATTGAAAGACACGGGAGGATGGGCCTCTCGATAGTGTTCAAGTTTTTCATTGGCTTCTGACCGCTATGACAATAATGAGAAAAGGGACAGAAGGAGGTAGTGTCGCACGGTATATACGAATATTATTATATGACCCAGCAAGAATGGCGGTGAATGGTTGCAAATACGTGCACACTATCGCATTTTGATAGTGAACCTAGCATATGTACAGGTTCTGATTCTTTGAAAGTGTTTCTCAGTAATTTGGCTAGGGCCGAAGAGTTGGCCGTCGCTAATCCGCTTCTAAGTAATACAAACTACATTCCATCACCTTTACCCCCCCCCCCCCCCCCCCCCCACACACACACACACACACACACACACACACGCACAAAAAAATATAATTACATGATATTACAGTTGAGACATTTGATCTCATCAACAATGACGTTTGTCAGATGACTTATCATAAGTATGTGACAATTAATAAAGCAGCCATAATCTTAAAGGTGCACCTGTAAAGTGTCCGATATTGCCCAAAGTGACATTTGAAACTTTCAAAAATCATTTAAAGATATGTCTAAATGATGTGTGAAAGTTTCATTGAATAAAAACACTGCTTTCCTGGTTAAAAAAGCAAAAATATGCGTCAGATTTTACAACGCATTACTGTATGACGCTTATGAGGTTTATGACCGTTCAGGTTACGCTCTTGAGCTGAATGATAGATATCGTCATACTAAAGGGGCATTTGAAAAAATCTAACCCTATTTTATTCTTCTCTTTCCATAAGCTAAGCAACACGGTAGAAGAGAATCGAGGAAACTCCAAGTAATTTTCAAGAATTTGCAAGAATTGTGGTCGATTTTAGAAGTGTGCCGTGCAAGTGATACTTCAAACAAATATTTCAAAACTTATGATCACCTGTTCAACACATTCGAGGTTATCACTCAGGTGAAGCTGAATAGTACACTCCTCGTCTGGGTTAACATGTTCTGGTATGAAAGGGGTGCAAAGGAGTTCCTTCCAAGCTATGTGTTGCTCCATGTGAAGTAGTATCCACCACTCAGCACAGTAATCAACGTGGAGTTCAAAGTGCCTCTCGCTGACCTTGCAGTACGGACGAACATCAGGAGTAGATGCTGACTTTATCTTCGTCGTCATTGCCGGATCTGTGTAACATATCAACACCAATATGGGAGTCAATGATGACATTTTACTTGTATTGCTCAGGTTTGTAGGATGCTTTGGAAGGGGAACTGTCAATATACAACTAACGAATGGGCTTCTTGTGATAGTCAAATCTATTACCGAGGTGGGCTCAAAATGATTATTACCCGAAGCGTAGCTGAGGGTAATAGTCATTTTGAGCCCACCGAGGTAATAGATTGCCTATCACAATCAAGCACATTCGTTAGTTGTTTTATATCACTCATCAATATCAGTGATTGTGTTCAGCTTATAGCAAAATAAGTGATAATCTCTGAATATTTCATAAAATCGCTTGTAAATTTTGATATAAAAATCAATCGACATTAATGAAGCCAGTATGAGCCTCCAGAACCACGGCGCATCTAATGCGCTTAAAGTCATTGTTATTTTGCGCACACAATCACAAAGACGCAAAACTGAGTGCGCACCAACGCGCTGGCAGTTGCGCACATACGCGATGAATGCGTGCTAGCGCTCCCACGGATGTGCTTATTGGCTGTCTTGGCGTTCTTCTTCCCAGGGTGTTAGTTTTTACCAGCAATGTCAATCACGTGACTAGAACGTGTGCGCCATAGAGTACTGCACAAATTTGATCGCGTGTGCATTTTGCTTAAACACATGATCTATGGGACGAACGCGTAACGAACTTTTAGTGTTAATTTTTTGCTAACAGCCCGGTCACATGATTGCGCGGGGATTGCGCGTGTTGTCCAAAACTATCATTTGTCAAATACAATGGTAAAACGATCTTATGAGGGATATAATGTAGATTAATATACAACTAACGAATGGGCTTCTTGTGATAGTCAAATCTATTACCGAGGTGGGCTCAAAATGATTATTACCCGAAGCGTAGCTGAGGGTAATAGTCATTTTGAGCCCACCGAGGTAATAGATTGCCTATCACAATCAAGCACATTCGTTAGTTGTTTTATATCACTCATCAATATCAGTGATTGTGTTCAGCTTATAGCAAAATAAGTGATTATCTCTGAATATTTCATAAAATCGCTTGTAAATTTTGATATAAAAATCAATCGACATTAAAGAAGCCAGTATGAGCCTCCAGAACCACGGCGCATCTAATACGCTTAAAGTCATTGTTATTTTGCGCACACAATCACAAAGACGCAAAACTGAGTGCGCACCAACGCGCTGGCAGTTGCGCACATACGCGATGAATGCGTGCTAGCGCTCCCACTGATGTGCTTATTGGCTGTCTTGGCGTTCTTCTTCCCAGGGTGTTAGTTTTTACCAGCAATGTCAATCACGTGACTAGAACGTGTGCGCCATAGAGTACTGCACAAATTTGATCGCGTGTGCATTTTGCTTAAACACATGATCTATGGGACGAACGCGTAACGAACTTTTAGTGTTAATTTTTTGCTAACAGCCCGGTCACATGTTTGCGCGGGGATTGCGCGTGTTGTCCAAAACTATCATTTGTCAAATACAATGGTAAAAC
Organism: Echinarachnius parma; assembly: GCA_037951105.1. Taxonomy (NCBI): domain Eukaryota; kingdom Metazoa; phylum Echinodermata; class Echinoidea; order Clypeasteroida; family Echinarachniidae; genus Echinarachnius; species Echinarachnius parma. Next base: position 30,217 of record JBAMJV010001324.1, on the reverse strand, counting down.
GATCTTATGAGGGATATAATGGTGTTTATTCATCATATATAGCAGTTTATGAAGACAAAGTTAATGATAAAAGCATGACATTTGGCACATTTATACTTGAGCCTATGCTGAATATTTTCAAAGGTAGAGCCAATGGATACAACATGTTTCTTAGCAACGGTTGCTAAGAAACATATTGACCCTAGCAACGAGCCTTTTAAGCATATCTAATCCATTCCAAAAAGGATGATGCTATGTGTTCTAGCACCAAAACTATCTAAAGACATCTTATAAGGCGGCCACTATGAGTGTTAATGGGTAAAAACAGCATTTGTGTGTTGCTAGGCAATGCAAAACGGTTGCTAAGAAAAATATTGACCCTAGCAACGAGCCATTTAATCATAACTAATCCATTCCAAAATGATGATGCTATGTGTTTTAGCATCACAACTATATAAAGACATGAATATAAGACCAATATGAGTGACAACAGAAAAAACAGTATTTGTTTGTTGCTAGGCAACGGATAAACGGTTGCTAAGAAAATTATTGACCCTAGCAACGAGCCATTTTAGCATATCTAATCCATTCCAAAAGAACGATGCTATGTGTTTTAGCATCAAAACTATATAAATACATGAATATAAGGCCACTATGAGTGTCAACAGAAAAAACAGCATTTGTTTGTTGCTAGGCTACGGATAAACGGTTGCTAAGAAAATTATTGACCCTAGCAACGAGCTATTTTAGCATATCTAATCCAGTCCAAAAGAATGATGCTAATAGTTTTAGCATCAAAACTATATAAAGACATGAATATAAGGCCACTATGAGTGTCAACAGAAAAAAGGCAGCATTTGTTTGTTGCTAGGCAACGGACAAATCATACCAACTGTCTATTTATATCTTAATTGTCTATTGTAAATGATGTTTCCACCTAACACTGCCTAATATTTGGGAATATTTTACTCTGTACAGATTGACAAATTGACAGATTGACATAAATTGACAAATTATAACATATTTAGTTGCTTAATAACCTATTTACCATAACAACAAGCTGCATGGAAAACAATCCCTGCGCATGGGATCCATTTAACTCAAACAGTTTTCTTATCAATAGAAGATGACAGAAATGACAGAGGAGATAGACTGGAAGAGTTATGTGAGACAAACATCTTCGATCATTGGCAAAACATGGTTTCAGCACCACCCCAGGAGACTATGGACATGGATGATTTCAGGTGATAGACCTAGAAACCAAATAGACTACATCATTGTTACGAAGAAGTGGCGGACATCACTCCAAAATGTCAAGACAAGACCAAGTGCTGATTGCGGCAGTGACCATCAGCTGCTTGTGGCTAAGCTAAGACAATGTAAGGATATGGGAGGACATGAAAGACGCAGTTGATAATGTAGCAAGGAACAATATCCCAAAGAAAAAGAAACAAAAACAACCGCGGATATCAAATCAGACTTTTGAGCTTTCTGATGAGAGGCAGAGGACAAACGCAAAACATGATAGAGGATAGACGAGACTCAATAAAGAGGTTACAAGTAGTGTTAATGAGGATATAGGGAACTACATCGAGGGAAAGTGTGAAGAAATAGAACGGCACAAGAATAACTCTAAAGTAGCATTTGCTGTTGTGAAGGAAATCACAAAGAAAAGGGCAAATAGATTGGATGTAATTAATGACGAAAACGGCAAAACCTTGACAGAAAGGGAGGACATCAAGAGCAGATGGATGCAGTATAGAACCAAGCTGTTTGCTGCACAGGATAATGAGGATGACATACAGTGGGAGGAAAGCAGTGAAATGGAGCCCCCTCCACTAAGGTCAGACGTTGAACTGGCATTGAAACAACTGAAGGATGGCACGCCCCTGGTCTTGACTACTTAGTTTTTGAGATGTGGAAGGCTACAGGTGAAGAAGGAATAGACTTGATGTGGCGTCTTTTGCTGCAATATATGGAAGAGGAAGGAGTGGCATAAGACTGGTGTATAGCTGTATTCATACCATTATCAAAGAAGGGGGATTCGAAGGAATGTGCAAATCATCGTACGACCAGCTTGATTTGCCATGCAAGTAAGATACTTCTGAAGATCATTGGTAGGAGAATGAAAGTCAAGTTGAAAGAAGAGATCTCAGAAGAGAGCAGGCAGGGTTCCATGAAGGCAGTGGGACAAGAGATCAGATTGTTAGCATCAGGAACATAATTGAGAAATGCAGGGAACACAGACATCATCTATGTGCTTTACAGATTACAGAAAGGCATTTGACTGTGTAAGTCACATAGTAGAACTGATCAAGAATCTTTATCAGGACCAAGAAGCTACAATGAGTACCAGAAGTGGGGATACAGAATGGTTTGAAATTGGCAGAGGTGTTCGTCAGGGTTGTACACTGTCGCCAAACCGTTTTAATGTTTATTCTGAAGACATTATGAGAAATGCACTAGAAGTTTCAATGGAAGATTGAAGTTCAGAGGTACAATGATCACGAACCTGAGGTATGCATATAACACCACTCTTATTTGCAGCAGCAGAGAGGAACTTATTGAATTGTTAAAAACGCATAAAAAGGCACGCTTTTTTGATCTAAAACTCTGTGATGGTTTTCCTGGTTTTGACTCCTTTCCCCGTGACAGGTCACATTCACTTTCTATTCTATTTCTGTTATTTTCAATGTTGGTATTAATGTTAGAAAGGGATAGCATGATACCTGTGCCTTGATTACTAGGTCGGGAAACGATGAAAGGACGAATTTGATCACAATTGTAAGCCATGGCCGAATGCGGGATCTTCATCAGTATAGGGGGATCGAAATGGAGACCAGGCGAGCTGCTTTCACAACAAATACCATAGCAAGTCACAGACTCGTGATCCGCGATATCGATCCAAGAAGCGTCAGTCACTGTCTTCACTGTGATTTTATGTTGACTACCTCTCTCCAGTGCACCAGGTGGAATTGTGACGGTAACGTTTATTTCTTCCAAGTGTATAACCTTTCCATCAGCAGTGACGGTATGACGCACAGGCCGGGTACTAGGTACTAAAATATGTTTGTGAGAAATAAAGATATATATTACAATACACCTTTAAAAATTATCCAAACATAGAAAAATGCAATCATCTGATGAAAAAAAACACGCTAGAAAAAATGGCTTGATTGTAGTTACATAAATGTACTCACTCGGTCATTGCAATGATACCGTATATTATAAAGTTTACCAATATATGAATTGGTATCATTATAAAAGGGTTTATAACGCATATGACTTAATCATATATTTATGGCATAAACGCTCAACAATATTTATATTCAATTAATATATTTTTTGTCAATGGATTGAAATTCAAAACTGAAAATGTCTATAAAAAGGGACTCTGATCCAAGTTGGACACCGGAGGGTTAAAATATAAACACACGAATATTATATTTCTTATTGAACTGTGTGGCAGTACTCATTAAAAGGAGCCACTAGAAGGAAGAGGTTAAATTAAAGATAATGATAATTGTGACCGGCTATATAATAGCAAACCCTGCGCTTGTCGGTAAAAATAAAAAATGTGGATTTTTAAACAATTAAAGAGGCCTCATTACTAAAGCTTTCATTTAATGCTTTGTTCTTACTAAAATAATTGACAATAATTGGCAGAGATATGGCTGTTTCAATTTTACAAATCAAAGTCTGTTACATACATTCTGTTAACTTCCAATGCCCATTTCTTCAAAACATGAATTTGAGTTTAGGGGTGTGATAAAGTCAGTCAAAATCATTAACAATTTATTCTCGTAATGTGCTCTAATTAGCATGTGCTTTAATTAGTATAAAATCGTTATCAATAAGCCGTTATATTTTGGAAATGCACCTATAATGTTGGAACATTTCTTTGAAAAGGCATACATTTGTTTTATTGTAAATCAGTATAAAGCAATATACCGGTAGCCTTTAACCATATAACCATAGTACTGAGACGTAAACAACAACATATATCACACCATTCACTTCTTCGATGAGTAGTTTCTTTCCTACTGTGGGTAACATTTAGGTTGAATAACTAATTAAGAATTACGTTACTAAAGTAATTTCAATAATTGGAAGGTCTTACCTTTGTACTTTGGAGTTGCACTTCCAGAGGCAGTCCTAAATATGATACGAACATGGAAACAAAGTTAAGTTGTCTGAAATTGAATTAATGAAAATGCACTGTAAATGTCCGCATTCATAAGTGAAAAACACGCTTCATTAATTATGCTTAAAGAGAGATATCTGTCATTCAATTTTACCTCAAAGGAGGGGGAAAATCCCGGCTTTGATTCAGGTTTATAGCTTTAAATATGTGCCTTTATTGATATACCACACTCTTTTTTTCAAAGAAATCCTTAAGTTGGGAAAAAAAGGTAAATTTCATGCAACTTTTTTGCTTTATTTCGCATCGGCGTTCCATGCTCCTAAAAAAAGTCATTTATAGCAGAGCGGAATGTGCGCACGTGTCACCCGATTCATGACATCACATGCAGACCGCAACGCGAGGAATGTGCACATTGTTTACATGCAGAGCCTATGACTTGCTTGTAAAACAAACTCGTTTTTGCTTGTAAATTGAGGTTTTACTGAAAATGCTTAAGAATTGCTAAGAAATGAATTGTAGCAGGATGCAGCTACACATCTGAGTGTATATCGTCGATGATATAAACCTGAATAAATGTTTGCAAATATTGAAACAAATGGAAATAATATCTCTGTGTCAACGTGAGTATTGCACTCAGCGTGTACGTCTATGACCGAGCTAAACTGCGATTGCCTGCAGGTGACGTCATAAAGATGACGTCATTTTTTGTTCGCCCGGGACTCAGTTTTTTTACGGGGGTTCCGAAAGTGAATTTACAAGTTGATTTTTTTATTTTACCGGGTTTTCCCACGAGGAAAATATGTTTGTATTAGTAATCTTCATGAAAATCTACCTTAGATACAGTAAAACCCAATTTTGAGGCAGTTTTCTTGTCACCATACCTTTAAAGAGATAGTTGAGTGTTGGTATAGGGGGGGGGGGGGCACTTCACAAACAAAAATTGACTGTAAAATCTTAAAGAACATACAATCTTAATGACAGAATAAACTTTATTTGAACAAAATCGGTTCAGAAACGGCTGAAATATCCATAAACGTATTTGTATTCAAACATTCTTCGGCAGGGGACATTTTGACTTTTTAGAAACATTTTTAAAAATGCTCAAAGACTACTTTTAATACAAAATGAATAGGTTCTTAAAAATTTGTTGATGATCTGTATTAAATCAGTATTTCAACAAAACATTTAATGCACACTTTTGCATAAAAAATGGCTAAAAGCAATAATTGTTTTAGAGAGTGCCTTCTTGAGTTGTAACGGCTATTTTTTAATAACAGGGGTTTTACTTAGTCGTTTGTAATTGTGTATACCTTTCGAGCATTGTGAAGTGATAACTATTATTTTGTACCGTAATGGTGCAGGTTTTGGTTACTAAGTTAAGTTAGACCAATACTCAACTATCCCTTAAAGATTAAATTTAATTTCTTAATCGTGGTTTCGTTTTTCATTGGAAATGACACCCTATCCGATGAGTATAATCTTTTAGGAAGTGCCTCTTTCCTGTTTGTTTGTTTTGTTTGTTTTTTTTGTTTGGGGGGGGGGGCACCCTGTAGGCTATAATACCGTCTACATGTAGATTATGAGTAAAATCAAAATTAGACACTAAAACCTAAGCAGCTAAACAGATTGCAAATCACAATAAGTATGCATTGATAATGTCAATGATAGTCTTTAAAATAGTATGCTCTACCTCGAGTGTATCATGCGCCTGACGGTTTCATCTTTGGTATACTGGATAGGAAGGTTGCCTTCGTTGTCTGGAATATCAAGTCTAGCGCCATGCTCCAAGAGGTAGAAGACCAAAGCTTGGTCCGGAGATAAGGTACGTCTGTAGATGCTTTCAGGCGTCTAAAATGGGTATTATGTACAGTGAGGTATTATAGAGTTCAAACACATGTAATATTATGATGTTATATATGTTCAACAAGCATGATGAAACAAAATCAACAAACAATGTGACTCAAGTGAAGTCAAGTAATAATCTGCATCCTCATATACTGTAGCATTTATATGCACCGTTGGAACGGCTACCATAATCCTCCGCTAGGTATCGACACTTTGTTTTATTGTTTTTTCAAAGCATGATTAGCATTTTGAAATATGATCACCCCCTTACCTCTGGGATCCGAGCGATTCTTTTTCCTTTTCGGGTCTTCTCGTCGCAGTTTCTGATGGCAAAATGCAGACACGTTTGTCCCTCATCTGATTTTAGGTTTGGATCAGCACCTTGATGTATTAACGCCTCAACTGTCGCTGTATGTGCCCATTGTGTCGCGTGGTGTAGAGCAGTGAAGCCAAAGCGGTCTTGTTGGTTGAGCGAATTTGATACCTTTGACAAAAGCAAAGGCCGAAGGGAAAACTAAATATTCATCATGCGTTTGATTGTTGCATGTAACAATTGCTGATATCTCACAATATTCAAAACATTGGCATTAACATAGGTAATAGCTGTACGTCTCATTGTTACCGTTATATACAAGTTCTCATCAAAGTAAACAAAATACACTTACGGGTTTCAATTATTGAAAATAAATATGAATGATAAGCACAAAGGGACTTAGTGTGTTAGAAAAAACATGATTATACCGATACAAGCATACATGCATTATTATTAAACAAGTTTAATTATCGTATCTATACATACCTTTTTCGTATCACTCCTGTCCGCTCCATTACGTGTTTGCAGGGGTGGTTCTGTATCTTTTCTCAGTAGGCATTTCACGACATCGATGTGACCGTTTTGCGATGCAAGATGAATGGCTGTGCGTCCATTAGCATCATTCAACTTCAAGTCGGCTCCTTTACCCACGAGATACTCTACAACCTCAAGCTGACCCTCTGATGACGCTATGTGTAAAGCAGTCGATCGACCTCTGACATGACAATTGATGTTCGTGCCTGCACCGAGAATCACCTTGACAACTTCAAGTTGACCTTTCCCGGAAGCATCAAACAAAGCTCTTGTGGATTCACTTGGCTCATCTGAATCAACCGACGTTGCGCCTCTTCGTGCAATTAACCTCGCCAAATTCAAAAATCCTGACGACAGTGCATAATTAAGAGGTGTATTTCCGACGGAATCAACAGGAAACAACCGGGATCCGTGATTTATCAGAAGCTCTGCCATGCGGAGATCACCTGCCCTAGCTGCATGATGAAGGGCTATGAGTCCATTAACATCAGTAACATTCAAATCGGCTCCTTGACCCACGAGGTACTCTACAACCTCAAGCTTACCCTCTGATGCTGCAGTGTGTAAAGCAGTCGATCCACCCGTGACACGACAATTGATAATCGCGCCTTCATCGAGAAGCACCTTGACAACTTTAAGTTGACCTTTCCCGGAAGCATCAAACAAAGCGCTTGTGGATTCACTTGGCTCATCTGAGTCAACCGTAGTTGCGCCTCTTCGTGCAATGAACCTCGCCAAATCCAAGCATCCTGAAGACAGTGCATAATGAAGAGGTGTATTTCCGACGGAATCAACAGAAAACAACTTGGATCCGTGATTTATCAGAAGCTCCACAGTGCGGAGATCACCTGCCGTAGCTGCATGATGAAGGGCTATGAGTCCATTAACATCAGTAACATTCAAATCGGCTCCTTGACCCACGAGGTACTCTACAACCTCAAGCTTACCCTCTGATGCTGCAGTGTGTAAAGCAGTCGATCCACCCGTGACACGACAATTGATAATCGCGCCTTCATCGAGAAGCACCTTGACAACTTTAAGTTGACCTTTCCCGGAAGCATCAAACAAAGCGCTTGTGGATTCACTTGGCTCATCTGAGTCAACCGTAGTTGCGCCTCTTCGTGCAATGAACCTCGCCAAATCCAAGCATCCTGAAGACAGTGCATAATGAAGAGGTGTATTTCCGACGGAATCAACAGGAAACAACCTGGACCCGTGATTTATCAGAAGCTCTGCCATGCGGAGATCACTTGCCCTAGCTGCATGATGAAGGGCTGTGAGTCCATTCACATCTGTAACATTCAAATCAGCTCCTTGACCCACTAGATACTCTACGACCTCAAGCTGACCCTCTGATGACGCAGTGTGTAAAGAGTTCCAGAGAAGCTCATTCGCAACTTCAAGTTGACTATCCCTGGAACAATCAAACAAATCCCTTGTTGATTCAGTTGCCTCATCTGAATCATCCGAAGATACGCATGTTCGTGCAATTAACTTCGCCATATTAGAAAGTAATGACGACCGGTCATAATGAAGAGGTGTATTTCCAACGGAATAAACAGCGATCGATCCGTGATTTATCGGAATATCTTCGGTGCGGTCATTACCTGACATTGATGCATGATGTAGGGCTGTAGATCTATTATTATCTCTCTTGTTCATATCAGCGCCTTGACTTATCAGATATTTCACTATATCGAGATGACCTACTTGTGATGCTACATGCAGGGATGTATACCCATCATCGTCTGCCTTGTTTACATCAGCGCCTTGACTTATCAAATATTTAACGATATCAAGATGGCCTCCAATTGATGCTAAGTGCAGGGCTGTCCATCCATTTATATGATCTCCTTTGTTCGCATTAGCGCCTTGACTTATCAGATATTTCACTATATCGAGATGACCTACTTGTGATGCTGCATGCAGGGATGTATAACCATTATCTCCTGCCTTGTGCACATCAGCGCCTTGACTTATCAAATATTTCACGATATCAAGGTGGCCTCCCCGAGATGGTGAATGCAGGGCTGTCCATCCATTATTATCTCCAATGTTGACATCAGCGCCTTGACTTATCAGATATTTCACGATATCGAAATACCCTTCCTGTGATGCTGAATGCAGTGCCCTCCAACGATTATTATTTCCCTTGTTCACATCAGCGCCTTGACTTATCAGATATTCCACTGTATCGAGATTACCTTTCTGTGATGCTGCGTACAGGGATGTACCTCCTTTATCATCTTCCTTGTTCACATCCGCGCCTTGACTTATCAAATATTTCACGATATCAAGGTGGCCTCCCAGAGATGCTAAGTGCAGGGCTGTCCATCCATTATTATCTCCATGGTTGACATCAGCGCATTGACTTATCAGATATTTCACTGTACCGAGATGACCTCTCTCTGATGCTGACTGCAAGGCTGTCCATCCATTATTATCTCCATTATTCACATCAGCGCCTTGACTTATCAGATATTTCACTGTATTGAGATGACCTCTGTGTGATGCTACATGCAGGGATGTACATCCATTATCATCTCCCTTGTTCACATCAGCGCCTTCAATTATCAAATACGTCACGATATCAAGATGGCCTCCCAGAGATGCTGAGTGCAGGGCTGTACATTCATCATCATCTGCCTTAATGACATCAGCGCCTTGACTTATCAGATATTCCACTATATCGAGGTGACCTCCCTCTGATGCTATACGCAAGGCTGTGTATCCATGCCTACTGCGTTTGTTCACATCAGCCCCTTGACTTATTATATATTTCACGATATCGAGATGACATTTCTGTAATGCTGAATGCAGGGCTCTCCAACCATTATTATTTTCCTTGTTCGCATCAGCTCCATGACTTATCAGATATTTCACGATATCAAGGTGGCCTCCCCGAGATGCTGAATGCAGGGCTGTCCATCCATTATTATCACCAATGTTTACATCAGCGCCATGACTTAGCAGATATTCCACTATATCGAGCAAACCTTTCTGTGATGCTTCATGCAGGGATGTACATCCATTATCATCTCCCTTGTTCACATCAGCGCCTTGACTTATCAGATATTTCACTATACCGAGATTATATTTTCTTGATGCTGCATGCAGGGGTGTACATCCATCACCATCTCCCTTGTTCACATCAGCGCCTTGACTTATCAGATATTTGACTATATCAAGATGATCTTCCCGTGATGCTAAATGCAGGGGTGTACATCCATCACCATCTCCCTTGTTCACATCAGCGCCTTGACTTATCAGATATTGCACTATTTCGAGATGATCTTCATGTGATGCTAAATACAGGGATGTCTGCCTATAATCATCACCCTTGTTCACATCAGCGCCTTGACTTATCAAATATTGCACTATTTCGAGATGACCTACCCGTGATGCTGCATGCAGGGATGTATACCCATCATCATCTGCCTTGTTCACATCAGCGCCATGACTTATCAGATATCTCACTATATCGAGATGATCTTCATGTGATGCAAAATGCAGGGATGTCTGTCCATAATCATCTCTCTTGTTCACATCAGTGCCTTGACTTATCAGATATCTCACTATATCGAGATGACCTTCCTCCGATGCTCTATGCAGGGATGTACTTCCCTGTTTCGTTCCTTTGTTAACATCAGCCCCTTGACTTATCAGATATTTCACGGTATCGAGATTGCCAGCATTTGAAGTTACACGTAGGGCTGCCATTATTATCTCCTTTAGTCGCTTTAGCGCCTTGACCTTATCGGATATTCCACTGTTTAAGAAGATCAGTCATTGCTACAGCTTGCATGGCTGCATTCATCCGGTTGCATCTTCCCATCGACTTATCAGATTTTACTGCTTCGAGAGACCCCTCAATGATACTGCGTTTGGTGCTGCCCATCCGGCATTACCTCCCCTTTTCACACCAGCTCCCTTGACTTATCAGATCTTTCACTGCACCTAGAGAACTATTCTCTGATGTTGCATGCATGGCTTTTGCAACTGCCCCTTGACTTATCAAATATTCACTGTTTCGAGATGACCCTCTTGTAATGATGCATGCAGAGCTATCCAATCTTCATCATCACCCTTGTCAATATTTGCTCTTTTACTCTATTCACCCTATTGAGCTTTCCTGAGCTTGCTTCATCAACGATTGAACCTAATTTAAGTTGCCTTTCGAACGTATGAACCCCTTAATAGCAAGTTCCATACTTCCTTTGAAATTTACCTATTAAATAACAGTATTTAGTTATAGAAAATAATACATACTCTGTTGACTACATAAATGAGTAATCTCCTCAGTCCGATTTGTTTTATTTGTTCGTCTTCATATATGTACAAACCACACAGGGAATGTTTAGTCGACACAATTTATTTCGGCAACCTCAGATGATAGTAAGGAAAAGAATCGAATGACAATGACCGCGTCAGTGTATATACTTGGCAAAGTGTACAACACAATTTTGTAAATATTTCTTTGATAATCAATGTTGGTACAAGCTTGTATAATTTACTTTTCACATTCAACAAAACTTTAAGAAATGTTCACCAAGTCGTTCGTTCAACTGGCTAATATTAGGCGATGAATTACAAGCTGTAATAATTCCAGCTCACTACACGTCTCTCTTTATGTCTCCCTTGTATTTTCTGGAATGTTTTGACAACCGATGATTTCACTTCGCACTTCCCATAATTGCTATACGGTATACCACTTTTCGTTATCTGTTATCGTAGCATGAACCATACATCAACATACTTGAAGTTACGTTTTACTCTTTAGTATGATTCAACCTGTTCTTTCTCTTTTGCACAATGTCGCCGTCGGCTAAGAAGTTACATTCTTCCGCATATTGTAGACATAATGCCGCTGTATATATGGCCGTGTGTCTGTGAACAAAGAAGAAATACATTATAGATGTTTCACGCTTATGAGTATTCACAGATCTTGCTAACAAAAGGTGACAACCTCCAGAAAAATACGATATCTGAAATATCTAGACTTATTCAGCACATTCCATCAAAAAGAAGCTTAAATTCATCATTACTAGAACACAAGCCAAGTCTTTTTATTAGGCTTGGTTTTAAATGGCTCCATTAATGGGTAAAAGCAACGTCTGTAAAACGAACGTGGACATATGAAGCAGTATACAAACCACGGTACTGCATTTGACATTATGTGTTCGGAGTAATCTGTACTGTGAACGTACAGTACATGGCCCAAATGCAGAAAGAGATACAAAATCGATTGTAAGTTACAATAGAAAATGGGCGTATTTCAACTAGAATCAGATTTACGCATTTAGTCACATGATGTGACCTACAATCGAGTGCAGCTCTTTCTGCAACGGTGCCCAGATCAATAATTGTGTTTTTCCGAACGTTATATCGGTGTACTGAGACACAGCGTGCCTATCACAATGATCATGAATATATGTCTAATGGGGCAGTGGATCTTGCACTCATAACAATGGAAATGAACGTGATTGGTGATTGATTAATGCGGAGGCGTACTACCATGAAAGAGACATAACACCAATTAGGGGTGTAATCTTTACAAAGATGCGTACGCCATTGAGGGTACATTTCAGAGTATGATGGACACGGATGGGTAGCACTTTTGAATGAGAGTGACCCCCCGGGAGCTGGCTCAGCTGTTGTTTGTACAAAAAACAGATCTCAAAACAAATACTGTGTGTTAAATAAAAAATACTCTTGGCACTTTTGATAGTGAATAATCAACAAAAATATGGCATGCATTATATCCATATTGGAGCAGAAGAGAGAGGATGAGTGTAATATGTTTCTTGGTTTTGGCCTTGTATCGTAATTCACAGACAATGTTACTCAATTCATCAATATTTTCAAAGAGAATTTCAAGATTGTGGGCAAATAAAGCCTTTTATGCAAAAATAAGAAGCTGGACATAAGTGAATGAATGAAAACTAACAAAAAGCCATAGAAATATCAAAATGTGCATTCTATATTGGGGAGATTATCTAAAACATATAAAGAAACTGACCGGAAATATATAATATTAATGCAAAAGAGCAAATTTAATGGGAAATCACATTTTCTTTGCTCTTTCTCATTTATATTCTGTGTTGGTCGATACAAAACTTATAGTCTATGACAAGTCAGTAGGACTGTTTGGCTTGGTCAATTTTTCATGAGTAATTTGATTGTTTGTTATTCCTTTACTGTAGAAAAAAATGTAGCACATAGCACAATTGAATGTAGTGCATACATTCATATTTTTGTTTACAAAATATATTTTACAAAATATATTTCAAGACAGTGTTGATGCGCACGCACCATGCAGATTTCGTTCTGTATTTTGATTGGTATGTGTTTGTTGTTTCGTTCCGCAAATAACACTATGAAATAAGAATGCTTTCGACAACTGTCCCTGAATTTTATAATTTGATTCCCAGGGAGGGGCCATTCTCCTACCCCCCCCCCCCCCCCCCCCCTCTAGAGCCTTGTTTCTTTAATCGCTTAGACAGGCCCCTGTTTCATAAAACGATGTGTTTGTGATGTGTGTATGGGTGTGTGCGTGTGTGTGTGTGTGTGTGTGTGTGTGTGTGTGTGTGCGTGCGTGTGTGCGTGTGTGCGTGTGTGCGTGTGTGTGTGTGTGTGTGTGTGTGTGTGTGTGTGTGTTCGTGTGTGTGTGTGTGTGTGTGTGTGTGTGTGTGTGTGTGTGTGTTCGTGTGTGTGTGTGTGTGTGTGTGTGTGTGTGTGTATTTGTGCGTGCAATAACCTCTGCAAAGTTTAACACTTTCTTTAAGAATTTCAGTGAAGTCAATGAAGTACAGCCAAGCAGAAACCTGAGTAGGACCTATGGAGCCATCATGTTATAGCATACCAAACATACCCCAAATCAAGAAAACAAGTAGATTTTGAAAAAAATCAGTGATGCTTCCTTTTGTCTTTGGACGGCAGAATTGACCTGAAGGTATCCACATGGCTAAACGTCCTGGGAGTACTGGGAGTACTCTCCTTGGGCTAATTAAACGTCCTAGGGGCAAATGTCTTAATGTATATGAAGATCTATAACCTATTATAGCTGTCATTATAACTGTAATTCAATTCAAAACTTTATTTTTAATATTTGTTACATCAATAATTAACGACGAAAATAAGCTGTCATATTTGAAACTTAACAATATATCATAGACTTATAATATGTGAAGAAATTTTATGCAGAATAAGTTTTCACGGTCTTATTCCAAACTATAAAACATCGATAACAAAACTTAATTTCGATATCCTAAAACTGGTTTTGACATGCATAATATATACAAAACATAAACAAAACAGTGCTTTCCATGTTCACTTATAAATAACAGAAATTTACAGATTACAATTTATGTGAGTGATCGTGGGCATAAAAGTATTGTCTTGTACAATAACATCGAAGCATTTTCATACTTTTTCATTACTTATTTTCATTTTCATAAATGAAAACAAAAACGGAGTGAGGGAAATTAAAACAAATACACATACATTTACCAGTAAAATAACCTTTTTTAAAATCAAAATCCGATCAGAAACTGCTGAAATGTCCATAAGTAAGAACAATTAAAGGTAAGTCCTGGGTTTTGTACTTGTTTTCGTGATATCAGTCATACGAAATGATTATAATAGTTATGAATCGTACACACTGGTGAAAATGTAACAAAGTGGCTTTTATATTGATTCTGATAACCTCTGTAATTTATGGACATTCTAGAAACAAATCACATTTATAACTTGAAGGAAAAGTGTGGATAATTTCTTCGAAGATGCCCAAATGTATTGAGAAGATAATTCATATAAAGGTTGTCACCACCTCCTACCGGGTCCCCATTTATACACCTAGGCAGAGAGCAGAGATGGTTTGACGTCCACCTTTAGAGGAGCTGGTTTTCTGGCAATAACTGCATGTGGTCATGTAAACATAACATCAATATCAAGACTTACCATACATAGAGAATCTAACAGACTGTAAAAGGCATCATAATTTCAACGTGTCAAAATTGCTTAAAACACACAATGCATTATTACCCCGAAACAAAATACAAAGGATACAGCATCAGAAGCCTCACCTTAAAGATACTAAGAGCATTCTTTCAATATTCAGACAATAAACAGCGTATCATTAGGATGTAAAATAAAGATGTGAAATATCAACACTTCATATAGAAACTCACTGGTTTAGTGTTATGAAGCGCGCCCAAACGAGCATAGAACACTTTTGTCCGGGCAGGTTTGGACCACCCTGTACACTTACACATAGGACAATCATGTATACTTGAAAATATAGTGTGCATATCATACAGTAATGTATACATGGCTAACATTATAATGTACAGATGCGAAAATATCAAAATATGTGTTGTTTGATATAACACATTTTCTGTTTAACGAATCAAGTGGAGCAATTCAACTCGTTCTTTAATACTTTACGGACAAAGCTATATTGGGCAATACATTTGGTGGACTTTGCTCCAAGAAGATATCCAGCAAATTCGATACAATTATTCAAAAATACCCCATAATTGGTAACGTAACTTACTAATTATTATTTTGAGATATGGTCTCACATGTATGTACATACGGGATACTATAGTTATTGTGAAGATATTCGTTTTCAGAGATCAATTTAAATTTGCATGAAACATTTTAATATATAAAAATGCATATAACTCAAACAGCATGAATGATATATCAAATAGCAATACATGAAACAAAATTCAGTTTTAGCATCAGATAACTAATATGATGATAACAAATTATTAGTGTTGCAATGATATTCGAATATTATTTTTGTTCTCTATATTTTTGTCATATTATACAAAGATACAGCCGACCATATAATGTCGGAAGACACGTCCATCATATTGTTTTAATAAGAAAGGTGTGTAACTACAATCTCCGTGTGGATTCATTGCATGATGAAACACCCCGACACGTTGTCTACGTTACATATCTTCTTTCAGTAATTACGAGATAATTAGCCATTTCTCTAAGCCCGCTTGTAAAAGATAAAGAAATCATGTTGTTTCCTGTTCAATGAACTTCAAAGAAACGTTATTTTTACAAAAGCTATCAACTGAATATAAAATGAGACACATTATTGATTACAAATATAACAGAGTTACATGTAAATGTATATTCATTTTCATCATTATCATATCAATCATGATTAAGAGTAAATTAAAGTAAGATGAAAATAATATTATATAGTCCAGGGTAAAAGGGTAAACAACGTATCAGAATCGCTTAAAACACACATAATAATATATCAAAAATCGAAAACAAATGCCAAGGACGCATCCATAAAAAACGACAAATGTGTCGATTGAAAAGAGGTTCAGTGTTATGAAGTGCGCAAAATGAAAAGCGAGCGTAGTACAAATATTCGGACAGGTTCTGAAAACCATGTACAGTTACACATTAGTCAATCTTACTTTTCATTTCACGTATACTTGAAAAATAGTGTACACATCATATAAACGTGTTTATACATTATAATGTACAGATGCAAATATAACAAAATATATGTTGTGTCCTTAAATGCAACAAAATAGGTGACGGCTATAATACAGTGTTTCGTCAATGATTCAAGTGAAACACTTCATTTCATTGTTTAAACTGTACGTACACATTTTCTTAGGCAATACATTTGGTGGACTTAGCTCTAAGAAGATATCCAGCAAAGTCGATACAATTCTTCAAACATACATATGTTTGAATACATATATAACAGAGTTACATGTATATGTACATTCATTTTCATTATCATATCAATCAGGATTAAGAAAGTGATATATAAATTCAAATAATATGACAAAACTGTAAACTAAAGTAAGATGGGTATAATATACATGTATAGTCCAGGGTGAAAGGGTAAACAACGTATCACAATCGCTTAAAACACACATAATAATATATCAAAAATCGAAAACAAATGCCAATGATGCATCCATGAAAACGACAAATGTGTCGATTGAAAACAGGTTCAGTGTTATGCAGTGCGCAAAAAGAAAAGCGAGCGTAGTACAAATATTCGGACAGGTTCTGAAAACCATGTACAGTTACACATTAGTCAATCTTACATTACATTTCACGTATACTTGAAAAAATAGTATACATATCATATAAACGTGTTTATGCATTATAATGTACAGATGCAAATATAACAAAATATATGTTGTGTCCTTAAATGCAACAAAATAGGTGACGGCTATAATACAGTGTTTCGTCAATGATTCAAGTGAAACACTTCATTTCATTGTTTAAACTGTACGTACACATTTTCTTAGGCAATACATTTGGTGGACTTAGCTCTAAGAAGATATCCAGCAAAGTCGATACAATTCTTCAAACATACATATGTTTGAATACATATATAACAGAGTTACATGTATATGTACATTCATTTTCATTATCATATCAATCAGGATTAAGAAAGTGATATATAAATTCAAATAATATGACAAAACTGTAAACTAAAGTAAGATGGGTATAATATACATGTATAGTCCAGGGTGAAAGGGTAAACAACGTATCACAATCGCTTAAAACACACATAATAATATATCAAAAATCGAAAAAAAATGCCAATGATGCATCCATGAAAACGACAAATGTGTCGATTGAAAACAGGTTCAGTGTTATGCAGTGCGCAAAAAGAAAAGCGAGCGTAGTACAAATATTCGGACAGGTTCTGAAAACCATGTACAGTTACACATTAGTCAATCTTACATTACATTTCACGTATACTTGAAAAAATAGTATACATATCATATAAACGTGTTTATGCATTATAATGTACAGATGCAAATAGAACAAAATATATGTTGTGTCCTTACATGCAACTAAATAAGTGACGGCTATAACCAGTGACGATTAATACGTTCTTACGGAGATCTCTTGTTATGGAGATAATTACGCCGTGCGAGGTGGATACATAGCGCAGATTAGCGATGCTGTCCGTGTTTTCGTTGGTCTAATTGCGCTCTAGCGAACATGAAAAGAGCCGAGGCAGTCAGAGTAGACATTTGGCAGGTCTAAAACCTTGTTTATATTAAACTAGGGTCTGATTTGAAAAGACTGACCGCGCCAAATTAGAATTTACCGTGCCGTTTTGAAGATATTTAAAGAAGTATTGAGGTATAAAAATCCTTGAAAGCTTGAAAAACGACTGGTAGACTCTTTTCTAGTCTTTACACAAAAGTCTCGTTTTGTGCATCAACGTGTACGCTATGCAATGCACGTCAAGCGCAGCATCCTACATACAACGTACACATATTATATACACAGCCCGTGTACGCGCGTTAAAACTGTAGTGATTTGAGCGAACCGTTGTCAACGACACGAGTGATCAAAGCGGAAATATTGTTAATTTGTTATTATTTGTGACGGATTGATCGTTTATGAATATATCTAGGAGCTTGTTCAAGATGGTCACTAGTGTACTTGTTAAGAAGATTATGGCGGATCACGTTGTAAGTAAGAATTTTAAAGACTCAAAGCTCGCGTTGTGTTGTGAAACATTGCATGCACTGTGTATTGTGCATTGCATGCATGACGGTGTCATATCAAAGACAATGCAATGTGACCCACACATATTGTTGACAGTGTAGTGCAGTGGTGGCCGTATGATTTCAACAGCAGGTTTTGATGTCTTACCTCATCAATGATCTCAGAGTTTCAGACTCAATGACTATGATCATTAAGAGTGCAGAATAATTTTGTTTGGGAAGTCAACGTAGCCGTAGGCGGTCAGAGTGAGTTTGATCTACAACTACAGTACAACAAGTAGTGCGGATGGACGACTGAAAGAGAGATGAACTTTGTCTGAAGAGATTCTCTTGGTTCAAGCAGGTCAGTTTTTCTTTTAGATCATTATTCCTTCTTTTTTACTGTCCATGTTGGTGAGAATTTATTGAGATAAATGTATACATGTACACCTGTATTAACAGTTCTGGTCAACTGACTGTTAATTCACCAAAACTATTCATATAGGTTATAACAAAACTAATGTACATGTATGAAATAAATCCACCAATACCAAAATATTATTTACAAACTTACAAACATAAACTAAGATTATTATAGTTTTGTCAAGGTCGGGATAAAAATTTGCTTGCCTGATCTGGCCACCAAAATATGACTTTCATTTTTGCTCGCCCAAAGTAATATTTAACTAGCCCCATGCCAGCGGGCCAGTCCTAGTGTCGAGCCCTGCCTATAAAAAAATGCTTACAAATCAATTGTTTTTATGAAATTACTGTGTGAAGAAGGTTTTGTCAGGAGGTATTGAATGACATAGAACAAATTTAAAGAAAATATTCCTGAAGGCATCTTTATGTAGCATCGTCTCGTATTGTACAATACAACATGCGTTCAAATGTAACTTCACTAATTGCCCATGTTACATGATCTGTCAACTGTCTAAACAGTGTATTTTCTTTTACATTTTTCAGGAATGGTAAAGCATGCTCCAATCTTTCTGACAACATACTTGGCAGCCCCTCCTCAGATCCGTGAATTCCTATCAACCCACATATCTTTTTGGTCTGGAGGTGAAGGTCAAGGAGAAGCTTTGGACTTCAAGCTAGAAAACATCAACAAACGCAGCAAGGCTTGGGCTCCAAGAGGTCTACCTTCAAGCCAGGACTGGTTTTCAGCAATTTGGACTCTGAAGTGAGTTGTTTTCTTTCAGATTTCTATGTACATGTATATCCCCTTTATAAATCTAAGCATGTCGCATGCTAGTAACTAGTTTGTCGCAAGCTAATGACTAGCTAGCGGCAAGCTTAATTATAAGCGATCACTGCTAAAATGAAGCTTGCAGACTGTACCAGCATGCTTACCGTGCACTAATGACACACTTAAAATTTGCTGCATGCTCACGTTGCGAGCTACATGCATGCAAACATAATCTTCATCGTTTTATTGGTTGAAGATATTTCCTATTTTAAATATTTCCTTTTGCATGCTAGCCGCTAGCTTGCGTGTAAGCTAGCCGCTAGCTTGCAACGTGCTTAACAATTGTTCTGTAAGGGATGCCTCTGTTTCATGCCTGGTAGTCAATTATAGTCCGTATGTTGATCCCATTTTCATGGAATTCCAATTTTCAAAATCCTGCTGAAATTTCACCCTTGAAATTTAAAGTGGACCACCATGCAAAGAAAGCATGTGCTTGAAAGAGTGCATGTATTACACTGTACCTGTACATTCAGTCAGTTGTCATTACATAATAAGCATTTCCACCCTGGGTATCCACTGCTATTGCTCTTGAACTTCCTCATGTAGAAATGTAAAATACTGGTCATCTCTTTTTACCTGCCCATACTCACATTATTTACAAAAAACAAACATGTACATTGATACATGTAATATTGTATGGGAGTGAATGAATTGACCAGTATATTTAAGTGTTTCTGAACTGTATGCATGATTTTTATTTTAGTGTGTAAGTGTGCGTGATCTTAAACAAACCCACGATATAGTGGCTGTATTCTAATCCCCACCTCTTCTTTCTCTTTCTCTATATCTCCCACTTTTTTCCTTTAGGTCCGCAGCAGAACCCTCCAAAACATGGGCAGGTCTGAAGATGCCAACCAAGGCCAGGAGTCATCACATCGTGCTCGGGAGGACGATGTTGGTGCGTGGAGGACCCATCTGAGGGAGCGAAAGTATCTGTCTTCTCAACTTCCAAAGACATTCATGTCTCTTGATGGCATGCAGTGGCATAGCGTGGTCGAACTATTTTGGGGGGGGCACACCTTATGTATTTCTTTGGTTTTTCAAAAAATGTCCCCTTATGTTTTCTATTGTTTTTTCCAAATTATTGCACGCACGCACGTGCCCCCCCCCCCCCCCTCCCCCTCCCCCCAACAAAAAAAGTAATATTCAAAAGCAAAGATTGAAGTCATTTGATTTTAAAAGTTGCCCATGTACACTTGTTTGTTCTTTGTTCAATGGCACAAACAAGTTAATTAAAATTGTTTTGTTATTTTGCAGAGTTTTTAAAAGTTATATTATATTTATATGTTATGATACTTGTATTTACATGTGCTATTGTGTATGACGACTGTGATGCTTGGGAAGTCTTCTGAAATGTCATCTCTGGCCGATACACATGTTCAGTTGTTTCATTTTCTGACTTCAGAACAAAAATACAATAGTGAAACCTTGTTATAACAAGTATGTTTGGTCCAATGCATTTACCTCGTATATCGGGGCTTAAAAACAACAAAATACCTTGTTATAACAGAATTTGTTTTAAAAAGGCTCCACTGTATTGCAATGGGCTCAAAGAAAGATTGTTTCTAGAAAAGGTTTTAAAGGGACATTCCCTCTTTTGCAAGCCAAATTTCAAAAGTTGCAAGGTTATTGTCTTAAATTTTCATATTATTATTATTATTATTATTATATGAAAGAAAATGTCATTTAATAGCATGCCTGAACAAATTAGGGCTTGAAATCCTTTTCGTTTGTATACGGATTCCACGGAGTACCGGAACGCTATGCGTGACCCCTACCTGACCCGCGCACAATAACAATGTCATGAACGGATGCTAACCAAAATAACCAAACCTCACTTAAACTGACTAAGTACATTTAATCATATATTCTTAATGTTTTAGATTTTTTCCGTGACATATACCTTTACAAATGTCGGCTTCACAATACCTGTACAATAATAAGTATGTATTGTTGTAATATTTTGCTAAATCAGTTAAACTCTTTTATTGACCGATATACAGTTTGATGGAGGGACGCATTCGATTTTTAATTCGTAGAATCCAAATTACAGGGCTGTTCGATCTGACTTTATCTTGTGTGTGTTACATTCATCCCCATCCGTCAACTGGAAACTGGTCAGACGTTTTGTAAAAGAGGACCTGTCCCTTTAAGTACATGTACATGTATTCCATACATGTAACTTGACCTTTTGTTTTGGAGTTGTATGGAGCTTGTTATGTTTATTGCACATTGTTTGTATCTACTACAGTACATGTAACAAGTAGTTTAAGATTTGATGTTTACATTTGCATTTCATATGTCATGTATGTGTGTGAAGGTATAGAAATTAACATTGCATAAATAATGTACATGTAGTAAGTGTTGATAATGATATGGGACAAACAAATGGAAAGTTTTGTTGGCATTTTCTTGTTCTTGAATGTGTTTGTTGCACGAGTATTGAAGTCATCCATTTACTTTAAATACAATTCAGCCAAAATCACTTGAACTTCTACATTTTGCTTGAATTGTGTTGTTATGGTAACAGAAGAATGAAAATGGATTTCACTGTTCAAATGTCTCCCAGATTTTGATATTTCATTTGAATGATCTAGGTAAATATTATTTTTCTATAACAAATTTACATATTCTCGCATGTCTAAATGTACATGTAGCAATTAATACAAATTTCCCCCCCAAATATAATGCTAATGGATCACTTCAAACATTTAAGTGAAGTAAACACGTATTGAATCAAGGCTTCACTAACAATTGCCCGCTTGCCAAGTTAAAACCAGAATTTGATATCGGGCAAGTAAAATTATATATATGGTATATTTCTGCAACTAATAGAGTAGAATGTAATTCATTACATCGCATCTAGAAGTAAGTTGGAATGTGATTTTTCTCTGTGGGCAAGTACAACTTAAACAGTTAACCTGCCTGAATCAGCCAGTATAGAAAAAAAGTTATTGTGGAGGCCTGAATAAATGCATGTAAAGTTTCAAGAAACTATTAAAAACCCATCTATTTAAGAATTATATTTGTATTGATTTTCCCCTTAGATAGGGATAATCATTCAATTCCAAAATGTGTATAATTATGTGTATTTAAAATCTGGTATATATATGTTTATAATACTGTTGTTATTGTAATTTGATGTAATGTAAAGCGCAAAGAGATGTTAATTCGTATAATGCGCTATGTAAATGTAAATTATTATTATTATTATTATTATATGCCTTTTACAACCATTTGATTTGTGCTAAAGGTATCTACATTGTCCAAATCCACAAACAATCATACATCTTTGTGGTTCTCTTTATTAAAAATAAATTTTGATTGAAGTATTCAGATTGTTAATGGATAGTCATAACCAGGGCTCCACACTTACCTCTGGTCTGGTTAGACCAGTGAAATAGTTTTTCCTTTTCTGGTTGCCCTAAATAAAAATTTACTGGCCAGTGTCCAGCACTGTATAACTGTGTAAAAAGTCATTGTGATAAGTTAGCAATACTACAACAAAGTTACTAGATCCATGTTAAGAAAGATTGAAATAATCATATATACATAGAAATCATTTTTGTTTCAAAATGTTTTCATTTTTTGTCTAAAATACATGTGCTTGCCTTTAGATGTTTGTAAATAAATAAATGACTGAACTTTATCTTACTGTCAAAAAGAGTTTTATTTTAGTACTTATATTATAAGACAGGATGATTATATCTCATTATAATATTCCCAGCAAATTTGAATACAATACAATGAGCATGTAGCGTTTCCCATAAACATACATTATATGTCGGAATTAATTACATGAGAATATGAGCATTCAGTTTGAAACTGTCATGTTAAAGATCACTCCAGATATATTCAAATGTAGGCAATTAAAGACGATAAAAAAATGAGTAACAAGTGAGTAAGGCTTTACACATATCCTGACAATTCATTCAAATCATCGAGATTTTTGCGTAGTAACTTTTGTCATAATAAAAATATGTTTGTGGGGGGGGGGGGGGGGGAGCACTTGCCCCGTATACATTTTAAAAAAATACAGAACAGAGGAATTCTTTCAAAAAGAAAAAGAAATACAAAAGGTGTAACCTTTATCAGTCTGGACCACGCTACGTCAGCTGGGTACGCAATGACCATGGTGCCGGTAACCACGGTGTGCCCCGCGGGGAGCAGAGGGGGCAGTGCATACGAAACCGATCGCAATAAATTTACTCGCATCAGTTGCAAAGCCTGCCTGCTGCGGAATGTAAAAACAATTCATTTCATTGCATGTAGCAATAATCATATGAAATAAACTGTTATAGACAGAAGTGGTTGCCATCGGCAATCAAGTGGCGTAGCTTATCAATGAAACATTGATTTGCCCCTTCATAATCAGGAATTGCTAGTAAATACATCGATTATAACTCTTTGAAATAGCTCAATCACAAGATAATCATAAATTATCATATTCTTTCATAAGCACGTCCGTTAAAAAGGAACTTGACATTTGTTGTTTATTTTCATGTTACATCATCACGCACAATGCACATTACACTTTAACAATTAGTTTCGATCCCCCTTCCCAACCAAAGTTAAACCGCCGTTATGATTATAACATGATAATAAGTAAAGTTTAATATTATACTGATCAGTAAGCATGTTAATTTCGTGAAAACAAGAAATCAGTTAGCTCGATCGATGGTCAAATAGCTCCGAAATGGCCGCACGATCTCCTGATCCTATGCACTGTATGCGCGAACGGCTTCGCTACGATAAACATAGTGAATTACGCGTAAAACGACTCGGAACACATCTAGTCAGAGCGCTGGGTTTGC
This sequence comes from Echinarachnius parma, assembly GCA_037951105.1. Lineage (NCBI taxonomy): Eukaryota > Metazoa > Echinodermata > Echinoidea > Clypeasteroida > Echinarachniidae > Echinarachnius > Echinarachnius parma. The sequence continues at coordinate 5,832 of JBAMJV010001324.1, read as the reverse complement.
TCGCTAAAGTGGCTGAAATATGACACCTACGTCCCGCGAGCGATATTTATCGCCGCTAACAGCGAAAGTTAGTATCTCCGAAACTATGCATTTTACCTCACTGATAACACAGTGTTCTGTCAAGGAATCAAGTGGAACACTTCATCTCGTTCTTCAAACTTTACGTACACATTTTCTTAGGCAATACATTTGGTGGACTTAGCTCTAAATATAAGAAGATATCCAGCAAAGTCGATACATTTCTTCAAACATAACCCATAATTGATAACGTAACTTACGAACGGTTCAGTTTGAGATATGGTCTCACACGTATGATCAATACAGGATACATGTAGCTATTGTGAAAATATTCGTTTTCAGAGCTCAATATAAACTTGCATGAAACATGGTTATTTCAAACATATAAATATGCTTAAACTCACATAACTCAAACAGCATGAATGATATATCAAATAGCAATACATAAAGCAAAATTCAGTTTTGGCATCAGATAACAGATATAATAATAACAAATTATCAGTGTTGCAATAATATATGAATATTACTTTTTTCTCTATACTTTTGTCATATTCGACAAAGAAACAGCCGACGATATAATGTCAAAGACACATCCATCATTATTGTTTTAATTAGAAAGGTGTGTAACTACCATCTACATTTGGATTCATTGCATGCTAAAACACCCATACACGTTGGCTATGTTATATATATTCTCTAAAAAGTAATGCAGGTAGCTAGATGTACCCCATTTGCTTTAGTTATACCTTATTTATGAGCAAATTAAAACATCCACATGGATTTGCATGAAACATAGTTATGTCAACATATCACAATGCTTAAAGTGCATCTCAAACATAATTAAACAACGTGATTGATATATCAAATAGCAATACATGAAACAAAATACAATTTAAGCATCAAATAACTCACACCTTATTTATGAGCAAATCAAAACATCTACTTGGATTTGCATGAAACATAGTTATGTCAACATATCAAAATGATTAAAATACATTTACACCTCAAAAAGTGAAACCTCAAAACCTCAAAACAGGAATGTTTCATCAATTAGCAATATATATACATAACAAAATACAGCTTAACCCTAAAAAGGCCGGGCTATTTGAGGTCTTCCTACGGCCGGGGGGGGGGGCATTATGGCCCCCCTTAAGATCTCGGAGCGGCCGATCGCCGTGAAAATTTGCACGCATGATAAGTGAAGTGTATAGAATACAATGGTAATTTTAATTTTTTGAAAAATTCATTAATTTGCATATTTATGGTAATGTATGCAAATAAGGTCATAAAATTCATATTTTTACCCATAAATCATAATATTCTTCATAATTAAACATTAGTTTTCACAACATATATTCTTTAGAGCAGTTGAAATAATAATACGACCAAAAAATTGGAAGAGCCAGGTTCGTCCTTATGTTTTCTATTGTTTTGATAATTTCTTATGTATTTCTTTGTTTTTTTAATTTGAATTGTATTGTTTTTGTTGTTTATTTTATTTCTAACTATAATTCAACTATTTTGAACCCCAAAACAAGCATATAAAATGTAAACAAGACCATATAACCAATGATATACCTCTTTTTACGAAAACTGATATTTCCATATTGTTTTGTAAATCACAAAATTGAGCGATTTTCGGGCTGAAATGCATAGACAAAAGGTCATGTGACTTCGTAACGGTAAGTCCGATTTTCAAAATGTTTGTTTTAAAAAATGCGCAAGACCCAAAAGAAAAAAGTCACCAAGCAGCGGCGCGTCACCTTACCGCGTTTTGGAGCAATACAAAAAATCGCGGAGGGGGGGGGGGCATTATGGCCCCCCCCCCCTCCCCCCCTCCCCCCGGCCTTATTAGGGTTAAGCATCAGAAAACTAATGTAATGATAACGAAGTTTCAGTATTGCAATAATATATGAATATGATTTTTTTTTCTGTCCTTTTGTCATATACAAAAAAACAGCCGACGATAACATTTTTAAGACACATACATTATTATTGTTTGAATTAGAAACGCGTGTTACTACAACCTACTGGTGGATTCTTTGAAAGATTTAACACCCAGACAAGTTGTTTATCTAAGTTAATACACATCTTCTAACAAATTAATGTAGGTAACCTGATGAACCTCACTTGCTTTTAGTTACCCCTTATTTATGAGCAAATTAAAACATCTACATGGATTTGCATGAAACATCGTTATGTCTACATATCAACAAGATTAAAATGCATATACACCAAACAGAAACCTCAAACTCTCAAACCTCTAAACATGAACATCAAAATAGCAATATATACACATAACAAAATACAGCTTAATCATTAGATAACTATTAGAATGATAATAAATTATCAGTTTGCAATAATATATGAATATGATGTTCTATATTCTCTTGTCATAGACAAAGAAACAACCGACTACATATATCATATTAAAGACACATGCATAATGATTGTTTTAATTATAAATTTGTGTAATTTCAATCTACTTGCGGATTCCTTGTATGATGCAGCACACATACAAGTTGTTTGTCTTTGTTAAAAATCTTCTTAAAATGTTTGTACGTAGCTCGATATACCTCATTCGCTTTTAGTTACACCTTCTTTATGAGCAGAAACATCCACATAGATTGTTAACAAAGTTTTCAAATGTAAGAAAGGTATCGGCTGTCCGTATGTTTTCATGAAATTTCCTTTATATTTTTTCCAATTTCACTTAAACGTCCAAATATTACTTCGCTTGTTTGTGTTTACATATTCCAAAGTACATGAACATTAAACACATTTCAAAGAATTACAGAACATGAATCACATTGGAGAAAATATTCACTTGAAAGCAATGTGTACATTTCAAAGGTTGTATAATGGATGCCAATTACGATTTGATATTGAATAGAAAGAGAGGAAGGTTTTAAAATGTAATGTGGTCGTATGTTCAATTCATGACCACTATTATGTTGTGTTCTTAAAAATAAATATTATGAACCCGATTATGGGTTGGAGATATGAATCAGACAACTATACGTGATACTTATTAACGGTACAATGCAAAGCTTATATCGTAAGATAACATATACACATGAATAGTCAGATTGAAATATACATGAGCACATGTTTAAATCTGTTCATAATGGGCAGCATATTGAATTAATTATATTTTCAAATACCTCACATTTCAAATGTTTACAAAAGTGAGTAAAACTGGTCAAAAATGAGCATGGTAGTATTTACAAAAGCATTTTAATTAGAGAGTAGCGTTTAATACCGGTGATAAAGTTCTTTATACATATCCCTGTTATACATACATGTGAAAATACGCATAAGATATAACATCTGTAATACTCTTGAATTATATTGCAATATAATTATATAAATACATGGATTTTAAAAGCCATGGTAAATGCTTGCAAAAACATAGTTCATTCCTAATATTATACATACATTAGGCATTGCTTGCTTTGTTGTTGTATTTCACCGACTAATGATTCTTTCATATTGCTGAAATGAGAATGAAGCAAAGCTTATGTCATACATATTATGTCGTATTATGCACACGAAACAATATAAGTAAGATTAAGAACAATATAAATGTCTGGTAAGGTGTATAGACATATGAATATACATACTAACAATGGCCCATTGGGATATCACGTAAGCTAGAATCAAATAGGCGAAGACACCTGGAAGGAATATTTTGTTTGTAATAATAACATCATAATCGTAGGCGGATCCATGGACATAATGCAAGTAGCAACATTTGGAAATGATAACAATTTAAATGGGCAGCCAATGCAAATAATGAATGTCTGAGATAATGTGATCATTATAATTTGTGAGTTGCGAATTACAGTACACGATTGATCTTTGTGAGAAAACAAAGCCATAAACAAAAATACGAATTTTAATATTTCTTCTCGTTATAATCATCTTCTTGTCAAGGTGCAGCGGTGATGGCGGTACATATGACGTAATGTTCTGTGTAATGCAAGGAGGAATCCCGGCACTCAGTAGCATGACGTCATAGGGTCACAAGTTAATTGGATCAATCTGTAATGGAGCAGAAACAAAACATTATATATTCGGGTAAAATATGTCTAATGCACAATATTCCTATCCCTTTTCCAATCATGGATAATCGGTTACTTGGATGGAACTTGTCCCGATAGGTCGTATACATGAAGGGGGTAAAATAATGCATAGCAGTTGAAGATGGAAGTAGTATTTTACAAGAAAAATATTTATAATACAACAAACTGGATAAAGCGGAATTAATTTGTGATAGTTTTGAGGTAAGTCGGATAAGCAATGTGAATTATTGTTGCCAAAATGCTCGATATGAAAATATCCAGTGTGAGCTCAATCCTCGTCAGAAGGTCATATTCGGCCATAAACTGCAATGTTATAATCTACAAATGTTATATTTGTAAGTATTTGTTAGAGATGATTATAAGCGATTTTAAAACAAATGTAGTTTGGGTCGCTCATACCTGAACCTTTTACTTGTAGATGAAGATCTAATGGTGAGGGGAAGATGGCACGATTACGTAACTTGATGCAGACCGGCTCATCGGACCCGATGCCATTTGACTGGCTGGACGGCACTTTTGCCTGAAGCTCAAGGGATATGCTCTGCCTTTGGTCGAGGGCTGCACCAGCGGGAAACGACATAGTGACGTCATAATCCGGCAGGTAAAGATATCCACCGTCACTGCCAATGGTTTCTTTGAACGTAATTCGGGGACATCCTGAAGAGGTTGATGCCATTCCTAAATACGGAAAGAAATGTATAAACATCATGATATAAACATAGTGACCAGCTAAGGGAAACATGGAGTGGCCACTGTAAAGAGAATGACCTCTAAATACAGGTTTTATAACGTTTTACGTTATTCTGCAAGGGATCATATTTGGTGGCCACTGTAGACAATTTGGCTGCTATAAACAGGTGGCCGCTAAGACAGGCCTGGGCTGTATATTTAACTTGTATTCTCTATTATATTGTAACTAATATTTAAAGTATGTAAATCATCCTGCTAATGGATGAATAATGTAGTAAGATGAGGCATCTCTAATGATCCATACAAAATCGCACTGTATTGGACTTTAGTCAAGTTTGATAAATCAATCAAATCAAAATCGTCAGGAGAAAAAGAGTGATCCACTAACTTTGTCAAATTCAACGAAAATCACGTTCAGCATACATATTTATCGTTTACCTCATTTTGGGCTTACGGTAGATAACAATAAAATGGGTTTCACTTTGTCAATTTGTCTCCCTATTTAAGATACAGTTATGATTGAATAAACGCTTTGCGATTGTAGCTAAAAGCAATATACGCCACCAGTATACTAATCTTAAATAAATTTGGCACTTTTTCACTATTCACAGTAAAAATTGTACGACATTGTTCACACATCTTCCGAGATTATTGTGATTACAATATAATCAAGTCTAATTTATGTAATTTTTATTACTAAACCTTACTTTAATGTCAAACTGAGTGTTTTCTGTGTCGATCTTTTATATTATTACAGGGGAAGTCAAGTGCAAATTGAATAATTGATACTATTGTAATCGTATTACCATGCAGCAATTTTTTTATAATGTCATTTAATACAATGATATTCAATGGTATGAACACGAAGATTATACAATCGATTGTATAGTTACAATTAATTGTATGGTGTTCTAAAATAATTCGCAAATCTATTGGTTTGAATACAAACAAATTGTCTGACTTACCATTAATTGCAACTTACAATAGATTGTATTCTCATTCTGCAGAACTGGCCAATGTTTAATATACGCTACAGTTA
>JBAMJV010001323.1:0-182149 GCA_037951105.1 Echinarachnius parma | reverse complement strand
ACCAAGTAAACTGTATTCTTTACATTCTATTACACACTAGTCTCAATACTATTACAATGAAATTGGTATATGATTGAAGTCTCAAACTCTTAGTTGGTCTTGTTTTTTAATTTAGGTGTTTGTTTTGGGGGGTCGAAATAGTTGAATTATAGTAAGAAATTAAATAAAGCATCAGAACAACACAATACATAATTATCAAAACACTAGAAAACATAACAAATAACCTGGCTCTTCCAAATGTAGTATTTGTATTATTAATCCAGATGTAGTAACAAATCTATGATTATACAGTATAAGATTTAATATTCTGACCTCATATGCATAAATTACCACAAACATGCAAAGTAGTAAATTTAAACAAAAACTGAAATGACCATCGTATTCTATACACTTGACTTTACATGCGTGACAATCTTCGCGCCGATCGGGCCACAATGCCACCCACCCCCCCCCCCCCCCCCCCCCCCGGCCGTTGGAAGACCAGAAATAGCCCCGGCCTTTTAGCTTTGTTTAGGGTCAAGACGATTATGACCGAGCGTGTTTATTTAGTCTTTGTTACCAAATATATTTTGGCATGATCGTACGGAAATGTACGTAGTACGCAAATTTGTTGTTTAATTCAACAATATTAGAGATGATTTTGCAGCGTGTATACGGTTGTCGTACGTATATTACCAGACTCAAAACAAAATATTCAGACAACTAAATGTGCATTGCAACATTGGCATGCTGAAGATACTAGCTTTCATTTACTAAACGCTTGGTAATTATTAAGTTTGGACTAGATACTCGTAGTTGGTCTTTTTCAACAATCAGAGCGAAAATTACAGCGAGTTGTAAATTATCCGTGTCATCACGTCCCGTATTTATCTATTTGCAAATCTGCTCGGATTTTCACATCGATACTAATAAATGAAATGGCCTTCGGAGTAGGAAAACCACGCGATCGACCGGAAAAGCAAAATGGTGCAAAGGTTAAGAAACAACTTGACGAATTGAAACCATTACTACAAACCTCAGGAGGTGAGTATTTTTAAAGGGATCTAGTAATAGTATTAAACTTTGTTGGCATATGACGAATTTGTTTACGTCCAATGAATTATAAATGTTTCTCCCTGGCTTAACTCAATTTTAAGAGATTCAATATTTTGTTTAGACTCTTTCCTTTTCATTATTATATTTGGATAATTGTTAATAAAAAATGTATTCTTGTTATCTATCATAAATATGGGCAAATGGTCAGAGATATCATAATACAATATTCCATTAGTCCTTTTATTAATTTCGTTAGTGAATATGTTATCAAGTATTGTGTGAGATAATTGTGCAATCCTAGTTGGTTTATTTATGAGGGGAAATAATGCATATGTTGAAAGTTTATTAACAAATCTTTAACTTACATTTATAGTAAAAGGTAAAGATATTTCAATACCAAAGTCTCCCATTAAATAATTATTTTTTATTTTCATAAAAAAATGTTGTCAAGAGACGATTCTTAAGCTATCCAAACATATTTCAAATGAATTATTAGGCGGTCTTAATAATACCTATAATTGTATTTTTTATATTATTTTCAATTACTTCAATAAATACATTTTCGACTCCTTCAATATGAATATGTTTTCTTATCTTAAATACAACATCACTATGTATATAAGCAGCTACTCCTCCCCCTCTACCCTCTTTACGATCATGTGTGTCAGGAGGTAGTGATTGTGTGGTGATTGAATAGATGCATTGAACATAACAAATAACCTGGCTCTTCCAAATGTAGTATTTGTATTATTAATACAGATGTAGTAAAAAATCTTTGATTATACAGTATAAGATTTAATATTCTGACCTCATATGCATAAATTACCACAAACATGCAAAGTAGTAAATTTAAACAAAAACTGAAATGACCATCGTATTCTATACACTTGACTTTACATGCGTGACAATCTTCGCGCCGATCGGGCCACAATGCCACCCACCCCCCCCCCCCCCCCCCCCCCCCCCCCGGCCGTTGGAAGACCAGAAATAGCCCCGGCCTTTTAGCTTTGTTTAGGGTCAAGACGATTATGACCGAGCGTGTTTATTTAGTCTTTGTTACCAAATATATTTTGGCATGATCGTACGGAAATGTACGTAGTACGCAAATTTGTTGTTTAATTCAACAATATTAGAGATGATTTTGCAGCGTGTATACGGTTGTCGTACGTATATTACCAGACTCAAAACAAAATATTCAGACAACTAAATGTGCATTGCAACATTGGCATGCTGAAGATACTAGCTTTCATTTACTAAACGCTTGGTAATTATTAAGTTTGGACTAGATACTCGTAGTTGGTCTTTTTCAACAATCAGAGCGAAAACTACAGCGAGTTGTAAATTATCCGTGTCATCACGTCCCGTATTTATCTATTTGCAAATCTGCTCGGATTTTCACATCGATACTAATAAATGAAATGGCCTTCGGAGTAGGAAAACCACGCGGTCGACCGGAAAAGCAAAATGGTGCAAAGGTTAAGAAACAACATGACGAATTGAAACCATTACTACAAACCTCAGGAGGTGAGTATTTTTAAAGGGATCTAGTAATAGTATTAAACTTTGTTGACATATGAAGAATTTATTTACGTCCAATGAATTATAAATGTTTCTCCCTGGCTTAACTCAATTTTAAGAGATTCAATATTTTGTTTAGACTCTTTCCTTTTCATTATTATATTTGGATAATTGTTAATAAAAAATGTACTCTTGTTATCTATCATAAATATGGGCAAATGGTCAGAGATATCATAATAAAAATAGTCATGTTATTAATTTCGTTAGTGAATATGTTATCAAGTATTGTGTGAGATAATTGTGCAATCCTAGTTGGTTTATTTATGAGGGGATATAATGCATATGTTGAAAGTTTATTAACAAATCTTTGACTTACATTTATAGTAAAAGGTAAAGATATTTCAATACCAAAGTCTCCCATTAAATTTTTTTTTTTTTTTTCATAAAAAATGTTGTCAAGAGACGATTCTTAAGCTATCCAAACATATTTCAAATGAATTATTAGACGGTCTTAATAATACCTATAATTGTATTTTTTATATTATTTTCAATTACTTCAATGAATACATTTTCGACTCCTTCAATATGAATATGTTTTCTTATCTTATATGCAACATCACTATGTATATAAGCAGCTACTCCTCCCCCTCTACCCTCTTTACGATCATCGCAAATCAATGTATAATTATCAATACTAAATAATGGCGGAGAAGGTGAGTGCAACCGTGTCTCTGTGAAACCTATTATAGAGAATGAAAATGCATCCATTGAAGACAAACATTTTTCAACCATTTCAAAAACTTGTCGGAGACTTATAACATTCCTATGTAACAAGCTGTGGCCATATTCATAAAACCCCGATAAGCTAGTTGGTTGATCAAATTACGATTTCGATGTCCGCTAGGCTTAACTGGTATTCACAAAAGGCCGATAGGCTAAATTCGCTATCGTAGTCAAGACCTGGCCTAGCATGACAACCCATCTGTCTAAATTCCACAAACATTTGGTATTCCACGACATTGTTAGTCGAAATGCGAACAATTACAACAATAGATCTGCGGTGCCGATTAAATGCATTGAAATCTATTTATGCGGGACGTTCTGAATAGAGCTTTGTTGGACTTTCAACAAAGGCGTGAAGTTGAATGACGACCTAACACCCAGCTAAATTTGTTCTTATTCACCAAAGCCAGATAGGACAAATTTTAGCAACACTGGACCAAAAATTTAGAGGTACTCTGATGTACCTCTAAATTGCTAGCAAGTAAAATCTGCCCGGTTTTTGTGTGTATATGCGTGTGGCGCGATCGTAAACATGGCAAGGAGAATATTCGAATAAGGGATATTGGAGATTTCTTTTATGATAGCGTGATGTTAGTTCAAAATAGTTCCCCAAGTAACATACTTTTCCGTGTTTGTCCTAGCATCCTTGTACTTCAGCATTAACATCTTTTATCAGCTTAAATTACATGTTTTTATCTGGAGAGTAATTTGCTTTTATTTGTCCTTTTTGTGACATATTAGCTTACTTTTGCAGTTCGGATTGATTTTATGTGATTTCAATTCTGTTTGATGAATCTATCTATATAATACTATTTAATGCAATTTCGTTTCTGTTTTCACTGCAGTTGAATAGTTTCCCTTGTCATGCTATCATATAAGAGGGGCGGAGCTTAATCGTAGTGAGGAGGGAGATGTATTTGGTTTTACTTCATTGGGGTGGCTATGAAAACATCATTCCTACTCACGCTCATATCTACAGTAACACCCTTACATTTAGGAATTATAGCAATCGTATTGTTTAAAACACAAGTTACCGCCCCCCCCCCCCCCCCCCCGTTTACCCCAGATAAGACAATTATGTTCTACTACCCCCCCCCTTACTGTATCACGTTGTAGAACACATAACAAACTCAATAAGACGCTGTTATGATTGGAACAATAAGGAATCGTTCATTCACACGTTCGAGTAAACTGCGCTTTTATGCGATGTCAAGCAAACTTGCAACAGATGGAATGTTACCATGACAGCCACGATGAATAAATTAGATCATCCGAGTTGTTAGCTTGTTATCGGTATGGTTAGCAGTGCTTCTTGAATTACGATTTAGCAACCCGCTACGAAGATTTTAAATGGCTATTGTATTACAGGGCTTAGACGCTCGTTGATTGGTCGATATGGTAAGGGCATAGACAGCGTGCAAAATCTACACACATTACTAAAGACATATCCATGCACGTGTGTGTTGTGCACTGGTTTGTGAAAACAAAGGTGATCACCCAAGCGAGTTGTGTGAGTTCCCCGTTAGTTATCGTCCAAACTGGCATTTTGGCAAGGAGATAAGGCCTAGCTGACAGATAGGCTATCGGGCTTTTATGAATATGGCCACTGAAATTTAAGTTTGGGGTATCATTATTATCTATATTAGTGTTTTTGGTACCTTGAGAAGTAATAATGAAATTGAACTCTTCAATCGTATAATATTTACTTTTTTTCGGGGATCACAACCTGAATATCTATAAATTATTCATTAAACAATGTTTCAATGAATTTCATTATATCTTGGTACAAAAGAAAGTTTGTGTCTCAGCGCAAATACGTGCATTTGTGTTTGTAGTGTGTGCCAGTGCATGCAAAACAAAAATATTAAAACAAAACAAAAGGAAGTTACAATGCATGATCACCAAGTGAGAGCACCGGATTAGCTACGGACTGGAAATGTAATTGTTTGTTTACATAATAAAAGCCTATGTAATATACATACGAGTATGGGGAGGTAAGTGTGATCATCGTCTATAAAGTGTGGATTGAAAAAAAAAACTATACAAAAAGGAAAAATAATGCAATAATAAACCAACAGTAACAAGTTACGTATTCAAGCAATATATCATTAACTGATTCGATCTTAATCTACTACTTCATTCGTTTCCCCTAGGTCATCCATTGTTTGCAAAGATCTTCAGAAAACTTTAAGGTATCGTTGAGTATTGGTATTTCCCGAAGTGCCCCCCGATATTTTGTTTGTGAGATGATGAAAAGCTGACTGTCAAATTTGAAAGAACATACAGTTTTAATGACAGAATAAACATTACTTGATCAAAATCGATTCAGAAACGGCTGAAATATAGGTATATTTTTATTCAAAAGATTCTTCACCGGCAATCACCGGGGGATATTAAAGTGGCCAGGCAAACTAAACGCATGTTATCTTCTGTTCATCTCTATTAGTGTACACATCAACTATTTATAAACCATTTGACCCAAACATATTTTGTTTATTTTAAAACATTTTAGTAATTATTTTTCTCCATATTGTGAAGCACCCACTTCTAAAAACCTCTCCAGAGTAGAATTCTATTGTTCACCGGTTGTGACATCATCAGCCATTCACTACTCAGTTACAAAGAAGTTACCTTCACCCAAGCTGAGTGCCTAATCACAATAGCATCACACGGTTGAATAGAATACCAACTCACACAACTTCAATTTCAATAGCTGTTGCTATGTCAGAAGAAAAGCACTGTCTGAGCTATTGCATGGAGATATGCAGGGCATGCTTTTGTGTGGATGTTCTTCTTGTACTTTCATCTTTTGTTAATCTCATGGTAGCTGGCCAGTGATTGACAGATGATGTCCCAACAGGTCAACAATAGAATTTACTCGGGAGGGTTTTTTAGGAGGCGGGGCTTAGCAACATGAAGAAAAATAAATGATAAAATGTTTAAAAATATACAAAACATATTTAGGTCAAACCGTTTACAAATATTGAATGTGTACACTAATACAGATGAACAGAAGCCATCATGCATTTGGTTTGCAGGGCCCCTTTAAGACTTTTTAGAAAACAAATTAAAAATGCTTAAAAACTACTTGGAAAAAAATCTGAATAGGTTTTTAAAAAGTCGTTGATGATATCTCTATTGAATCATTATTTTAACAAAACATTAAATGCACAATTTTGTATGAAAAATGGCTAAAACCAGTGATATTTAAAAAAAAAAAGCCCTCCTGAGTTGTAACGGCTCTTTTTGAATTATTACAGGGGTTTTACTAAGTCGTTGTAATTGTGTATACTTTTCGAGCATGGTGAAATTATGACTATTACTTTGTACCGTAATGGTGCAGGTTTGGGTTACTAAAGTTAAGTTTGACCAATACTCAACTATCCCTTTAAGTTCAGCTTTTATTTCACTATTGCTGGGTTCGGCGTTATGGTGTTGCTGCGGTTAGCGCTGCCCAGACGCGGGTTGCGCCTGAGTGTTCTTTTCCGTACACGTGGCATGTAACCACATGCTAATTCGAGACGAGTTATTGTTAGACATGGTTGTACGATACTCACAGTCAAATTCAATCAAAAATGACAAATAAATCTTGATTGAAACGATACAATTTTGAGTTCCTTCAATTGATCAGCCTCAGGTTAACGAGTAGTATACATTATGTAGAAACTTGTGAGAAAATAACAAAACTGAAAAATAATGTTCCAGCCCGCAGCGGACTGGTAAATACGTCTTTATTCAGTGACGTCCATGTGTCCATGTGTCCATTACACATTAACATGGAAGTGTCAAATAAAAACAACACATTAAGTAAGTCGCCTGTAAACACTTCATCATGTTTCATTATGATAATTTCGTAGACAGGAATATCAAAAAGATGTGCATTGACAGAAACAGTTTGGCAATTATAAGCTTATAAATGTAATGATATATCGTTAAAGGGGGCCACCACACAAATAAAAATATAGGGTTATATGTTTTGGGACCATTTTCTTTATATCAAATAGATGCCCAACACTTTGCAAAGGGGTGTCATGATTGTGTTATTCATAAACAATGCAATTAATCACCGAAACTCATGGAACCGTCAGGGTCTCATGGTTCCATAAGCGCTAAACGATTGCGAGTGCGCCTATTCTATACCCTCGTGCGTTTGGAGACAATAGGAGCAAGTTAGACTCGTACTTCCTAAGAAATGGACTAGTCTTCGTCTGTAGACTCATATAAAATCACTATTATATTATAGTGTTGGGTTTTCAAATTATACAATTTTTCGAGAAAAAAAATCTGAACTACAAAGCAGCATGAATCCGTACGGATAAATGCAACTTCCGTCTGCAATAGCGTCATTTCGCCTGCAATCGCAAATTGAAAGGATCATGATTGCAAAGTTATGGAAGACATATTTTGACATGTTAAAATCATGTACATGTATGTAATATTAGTCATTCTTTTATAAAATGCAGTTGGTTCTCCAGTCCAGGAATCTGGCATTCTTCATAAACATCCTCCTCATTATCAATTTAATATAAAGTGTTACCTTTTCAACAATTGATCACGGACAACACGTGCGACCATTATATGGAAATGAACTGAAATACAGTTGGTTCTCCAGGCATCTGACATTCTTCATCAACATCCTCATCATTATCATCAACATCCTCATCATTATCATCATCATCATCATCATCATCGTCATCAATACCGTCGTCGTCTTCTTCGCGATCATCATTCAGCTTCAATTTACATCATCATCAACATCATCCTCTTTAGCATGTTTGTCTCATGGTTTGCCTCAGCAAGTCGTATGTTATTGATTCTATAGTTAACTTAAAACATTTACATTAGTAATGGTAGCCAACTCCAACAAATGAAGTTCGTATAAATAAAAGGTAATATTTTAAGTATTAATTTCAACCAACAAAGTTCAGAAAAAATACTTTTCCAGACTAATTATATGACTATAAAATTCGCAACCATCCGAAAATGTGTGTACATTGGTCTGCAGAACATGACTTCCTATTGTGAAGGTCACACATGTCTTCCGTGGTTCCTCATTATTGTCTCCAAACGTACACTAAGAACTGGCGCACTCGCAGTCTGTTGGCGCATACAGAACAATGAGGCACTTATGGTTCCGTAAGTGATGGTGATTAATTGTGTGATTAAAAGTGTGAGACAACGGTACCGAAACACGCTTACCAGTGATAAATATCAGCTACCGCCATGACAGCATCGATGAAGTAAAAAATTAAATCATCACATGATATATTCTAGTTGGTCCACCGGGCATCTGGCGGTCAGCACGTCTCACAACCAGTCTCATGACGTGCCTCGGTATGGCCTGCGCGCTGGCCAGTCGGGTCAACATAAGCGTTGCCATGACAGCGATGACCAACAGTAGCTACAGCACCAACCATGACGTCACAGACAACATGTCGTCGGCGGAGATATGCCCTGCTAGGGGAGACGATAACGGCACGGAATCGGGAGTCAAAGTAAGTTACGGAGAGTTACTTACTTGTTTGTTGTTATTGTTGTTTTATTTCATTTCTGACGTTCTTCTGCTATTTTGACCCCCAAAACAGACTAAAAGTGTAAACAAGACCAAATAAGTAATGTTTTATCTCTTTTATGGAAATTATCTTTTCATATGTTTTGTCAACAAATCACGAAAATAACCAATTGTTTGGCTGACATGCAAAATAAAAGGTATAGGTCCGATTTTAGAACATTTTAATTTTAAAGGGGTAGTACAGATTTGGTAATGCTGAACTTTAGTAACCAAACCTGAACAGTAACATTATAAACTAATAGTTATAACTCCACCATGCTCGAAAGGAATACAACATTACACACGACTAGGTAAAAAGCCCGTTATCATTCAAAAAGAGCCATTAAAACACAAGAGGGCGCTTTCTAAAGAGGCATTGGTTTTAACCATTTTTCATACAAAATCATGCATGTGATGTTCTATTGAAATAATTATTAAATAGAGAGATCATCAACAACTATCTAAAAAACGATTTTTAAAATTGTTGAAAAAGTGCAAGCATTTTTTAATTTTTTTGAAAAAAATCATCTTATTGTTTGGGCCCCAAATAATTATAAGATCAGATATATTTATTGATATTTCAGCAGTTTCTGGGCAGATTTTGACGAAATAAAGTTTATTCTGCAATTAAAACTGCATGTTCTCTCAAATTCGACACTCAGTTTTTCATTACCTCACAACAAAGTTGTGATGTGCAGCGCCCTCTCTACCAAAACTGAACTACCCCTTTAAAAGATGCGCAAGACCCAAACGTGATATTGGTTGATACAATGTACAATGTTGTGATCTAAAAATGTCCTCGAAGATTTGTTGAAGGAAACAAATACACGCTGCTATATGGCAGAGTTATGAGCAAAAGTGCAAAGTGATATTCGCTATAACTCACTGCTCTTACTTTATACGTAAGTATACTTTTCCGGTGGATAATACAACAAAAATGAACGAATCAATTGAATTGATTGTCAATAATCTTCGTAAAGATAGGGAAAAATCAAAAAACCGAAATACGGTAAGTTGTGTGGTTGGGGATGATAGATACCTTTAAAACCCGATCTACATTCGTTATAGATGAATACATGACAACTGTTTCAACATCTTCTCACCTCCATTCAATTGACTATTTGTATTGGTGTTTTATCTGTCACTAAGGAAGGCGAGTTCCCGTGGGACACGCACACCCAAGAGCTCATCCTCGCCGCATTCTACTACAGCTTCTGCGCCCTGCAGATCCCCATCGGGATCCTCGTGGACGCAGTGCCCAGAGCTTGCCCGTGGGTGATCGGCCTCGGGTACGGTCTATCCGCTGTGTGCACGCTCCTAGTTCCTGTGGCTGCCCGCTCGGGCTCGCTTGCCGCCCTGCTGTCCGTGCGGATCATTGCAGGCTTCGCAGAGGTGAGCTTATCAACCCCTTTCTTTCTAAATGCACTAGATTTATTTGCAACTTTCACAATTTTGGGTGGCACACATTATTTATGTATGTATAGTTTTGTACACATATATTCCTCTTTAAGTTTGTATTGTCAAGTTATTGGAGGCACGTGTCTTGTTCCCACCCCACTACTGTAGCTAATTAAAGGGGACCACCAGGCAAAGAACAATACATAATTATATGTTTTGGTACCGTTTTGTGATATTATAAAGATACCCAACATTTTGCAAAAGGTTGTGTAATTCATTAACAAAGCAATTAATTTCCACCACTTACGGAACCAATAGTATTTCCTGGTTCCGTATGGGCCAAACACTTGCGAGTGCGCCAATGCTATTCACGCGTACGTTTGGAGACAATATAATCCCGGGCGATTCGTTCCCTCTAGACAAAGTCTCGTACATGCAGACCCATGAACGCATGCTTTAGAATGGTGATGCGTTTTCCGATTATATATTTTTTTTCTGGAAACATATTTGTGTGAACTTGTTGATGGAATTAAATACTACAGATGTTACCTTTCATTTATAAGAATATTATTTTGGGGTGGTGGTACCTTTTAAGTTACAGGGGATGATGATGGTGGTGGTTGCGGCGGTGGTGTTAGTGAGCATGATGAACTTGTGATGTATAGATGCTATAGATGGGACAAAACCCATACATCCACTGTTTAAAGGGATCGTTCAGTTTTGGTATAGAAAGTAAAGTTTTGGTCAAACTTAAATGTTATTAACCAAACCTGCACAATTACATTACAAACTGATAGTTATAACACCACCATGCTCGAAAGGTATACAACATTACAAAACTACTAAGTAAAACGCCTGTTATCGTTCAAACTAAGAGCCGTTAAAACTCACGAGGGCGCTCTCTCAAGACTCATTGGTTTCAACAATTTTCAATATACAAAATTGTGCATGTGAGGTTTTGTTAAAATTATGATTAAATAGAAAGATCATCAACAACTATTTTAAAAAATCTTGTTCTAATTTTGCGAAAAGTAAAGGCATTTTTCTTTTTTTTTAAAAGCTGGTTCAAAACTAAAAATGGTTATAGTTATAAATATTTCAGCCGTCTCTGAACCGATTTTGATCAAATAAAGTTTATTTTGTCATTAAAATTATATTCTCTTTCAATTTTGACTCTCAGTTTGTCATAACCTTACAAACAAATTATTTCCAGCAGCGCCCTCTATACCGAAACTATCCCTTTAAGTGGATTGCACAACCATTTAGTAGTTATCAACAAGAGTGCTTCACCATTTTCCAACCAAGGGTAAATGTGTGCCAAATAACAGTATTGGAAAATGCCCCACACACAAATAATGACAAATATGCTTTTACCACCTACTATGTGAAAGAATATATCATAACGTTTCTGAATAAACAAAAACTGCTATAAAAGTGATTTTCGGAGCAAAAGAAAATGTGTTGAATATTTTTGTTTTACAAAGATTCAATTCAACTGCGTATATGTTGCATACAAATACTATGCAAGCGCACGGTTGCACGGCATGCTTGCTTGTCGACTAATACCCAGCCCGGCGGAGAGGGGCGGCATGCTAGCGGCATGAATCGAAGTTTAAGATAATATTTCTGCATTTAACGATACTTTAGTACAGATTTTAACACAAAGGCCTCTTTAAACTATTTCAACAATATTGATTAATTAGTTTTGCCAAAATAAGAAGCTTTCTGTCACTCCCCCAATACTATAATTTGGCTTTAAAAGTCAACATCGGGAACAAAGAAAATATCAAAATGACTATAAAAATCTTTAAAAGGTTGTAAACGTCTTATTATATTTATCATGTATACATTATTTTCGCAGAGTGGTTCGTATCCCAGTATATACTCCCTAATGTCGAGATGGGCTCCTCCCCTTGAACGCAGCACACTTCTAGCCATCGTATACATGGGTAAGTATAGCTGTTGGCGTCCGTTTGTATAACAGGCGCTCTTTACAGAGGAAGCCATTTTGTTTCGTGCGCTTCGTCAACATTTTTCGAGTATTGGTGTGCTTGTAGAATACACTGAATGATCTATAACGGGTAAGTTAATTCGAATCAGCCATTTGTTAGCGTTTGGTGACTTCAAAATGGCAATGCTATGGCTCAGGCTGGTTTTGTCAATATGTGTGCTTATATATCGAATTGAACTAACCAAATGCTTGTATAATGAAGCAAACAATAATTATGGCATATTTAAGGGACTTAGTAGCATTGTCCAAATCCTCAAAATCCAATTGAAATTCTAGCGGTTGCCTCATATCTTGTTGTATTCTTATTAACAAAAAAGCATGGGACAGGTTTCGGTTTTTCAAATTTCCCTTTGATATTTACGATTGAGGTGTTCAGATATCAAATTATCCAATGGATCGTCAGAACCGTGTACAAAGTGAGTGCAATAAGTTAGTGAATTTCACTTTGTATTGTTGCTCATTACTCAGTCCGTTTAACTTGAAATGATCTCGCAACACCCAGTGGACATATCAGATAACAACAATTCACATTGTATCAACAACTCATCGCTTTTTGCACATGTCAACAAAGTTACTAAATCCCTTTATATTAAGCTAGTTTATGCTCAATTGTTTTCGGGAAGATAACTTGAGCGCGTTTCATCATGAGGAGAAAATCTATACAAGGGTGCAAGTGCCGCCCCCCCCCCCCCCCCCCCAAGCATCACCAGACAATACCACCCAAATAAGCTCAAGCATATACCTACTCGAACTCAGCTTTACCAGAACTCCCACTTCCCACGAACTGTCACAGCATGGAATGCGCTCCCCAATAATGTCTTGGCTTCTACATCATTAGGAGCCTTTGCGAGAGCAGTTGCCTCAATCGGCAATTAACGGGACACCTCACCGGTTCCCCTCGACTCTACGTCCTGACTGATGGACCCTGTCGAGTGCCCAAGTAGAAGTAGAAGAAGAAGTACTCCACTTCTTTTAAGCCACTGTATGAAAATGTGACACTAATTGTATAAGGCAAGTCAACTTATGAAATGGAAAATTAACTACTGTAACAGGTTTGAACAGGCCAATAATGTGTTACCTCTTCTAGATACTTATATAAATTATACAACATAATAATACAAAACAAATCCATTGTATGTTATTTCAGTAACTCATCGTGAAATATGTTGTATATATTTTGCTAGTTTAGTTCGAGAATTAAAAAAAACATAATGATTATAGTACGATTTTTTATAATTATTGTAGTGTATTATGTATTAATATGTTATAATAGTATTACCCAAAGTCCACAGGAGTGGAAGATCGAATGCTCGCCAGCAAAAACAAAATAATAGTAAGGATGGTTAAAGCCAATTGACAGTAAATGGGAAACGCCCCACACAAAAGAAATAGATGTGCGCTCTTATCACCAACCATATGTTTACTAATATGGGAGTATATTGGCCAATAACCCGCCTTTTAATCGATATAGATGTATTTGCAATTATAAAAAACGATTTGTATACAAATTGATATCGCCCGATTTGTATACAAATCGATATCGCCTACGGTTGTGTTTTGAAATGCACCCGCATGTTCAATGCATGCAAAGCATATGACAAGTGCTGCCTTCTACGATCCGCATGCGAACTAGCGTATAATCTGGCCGGCGTAGAAGGGCCGAACGGGCGGTAAATTTTGGCCCAATATCAGCGGCATGCATAAACGTTTTTACTGATTTTTCTGCATTTAAAGGTACTTAGATTCGGTATTTTCCACGCAAGCCCCTCTTATACTATCTCTATAATATGGAACAATTAGTTTGGCAAATATAGAAACTTTCGGTAACTTTCCCAATACTGTTATTTGACTTTAAAGGGATTAAGTAACAAATCCTCAAAACTTAATTGGAACTCTAGTGGTTCTCTCATACCTTGTCATATTTATATTAACAATAAAAGCACGGGAAATGTTTTGGTTTTTCAAATTACCACTACGTTCAAAAGGTATTTACGATTGCAGTGTTCAGATGTTAAACTGGCTAGTGTCTACGTAATCATTGTAAGCCGTGTTCAAGGTAAGTACAATGAGTTTAAGTGAATATCACTTTTCATGTTTTTGCTTATTTCCCTGCCAAAAAACATCCAATTCATGTGAAATGTTCACACATTACTATGTAGACATATATCAGATCACAGCAATACACATGTAATTAATCACTCAGAACTTTTTGGACTTGTCAACAAAATTACTAGATCCCCTTAAAGCTTCATTTGATCTTAGTACGATAACCGATAAGTTTTTGTAACATTTTGTTTTTGTTGCATTTGTAGGACCTTCGATTGGTCAGGTGATTGCTCCACCCATCTCTGGCTTGCTCTCAGAATCGGATGTCCTCGGCGGATGGCCGTCAACCTTTTATCTCTTTGGTAAATCATTTATTATTATCAAGTTTTCTAAAAAGTTCAGAAACCACATCGAATTGTTACCAGTTCTGATCATGTATACAGTGTAGTTCCTGACTTACTACGGACTTTTCGATTTGTACGTTCACTAGTGGACTGGTACAGTGACGTCATTTTTTGAAGCAGTGCGCATGCGCATCTACGTGCCCGTCGTTCGTACCAGATAACTAATACGTGTACACCCCTGTTTTGCCGTCGGTCTAGATCTGTGACGACAAGCACTATTTGGCTACTAAAAACAACGTCATAATTATAGCTGTATATTTCTTGTTTCTCTGCTGTGGTCTCTGTAAACAGGTTAACTAAACTATATGATTTAAATGAACTTGTCTATAAAGGTTACCTGTTTATAGCGTCCACTCTTCTTGTCTGCATTGGGTGGTCACTATACACAGGTTTTACTATCTCATTTTAATTCTATGGAGTCTGTCAATAATAAGTTACCTGATTATAGCGCCCACTTCCAATGATTCATTTGGCTGGTCACTATACACAGGTTTGACAGTACACTGTGTTATGAAATTTGTCTATAAAGGTCACCTGTTTATAGCGACCACATGTCTTGTTGCACTTGGGTGGTTACCATACAACGTTTACTAATACATGTATATGATTTTATGGAACAGGTCTATAAGGGCACCTGTTTATTCCGGCCAATGTTCTTGTTTTCCTTTGGTGGTCGTTATACACAGGTTTGACTGTAAACAATATGTTGGCACCTGTCTATAAAGGTTTACTTGCAATTTAGTGTCAATTGTATTGTTTCCATTGAGTGGTCACTATAGAGAGGTGTGTCTTAATAAGATTTTATAGAACCTGTCTATAAAGGTCACCTGTTTAGAGCGGCAATTTTGTTTTCATTCAATCTGGAGGTCATTATACACAGGTTTGACTGTAAACGGTATTTCGGAACCTGTCTACAAAGGTCACCTGATAATAGCGGCCAATTTTCTTGTTTTCCTTTGGTGGTCTTTCTACACAGGTTTGACTGTAAACGACTTTTCGGAACATGTATTTAAAGGTCACCTGATCATAGCGGCCAATTTTCTTGTTTTCCATTGGTGGTCATACACAGGTTTGACTGTAAACAATATTTCGGAACCTGTCTATAAAGGTCACCTGATAATAGCGGCCAATTTTCTTGTTTTCATTTGGTGGTCTTTACACACAGGTTGGACTGTAAACGGTATTTTGGAACTGTCTGCAATGGACACCAGTTTATAGCGGCCAATTATTCATATCCCTTTGGTGGTCATTATACACAGGTTTGACTGTATGTTGGCACCTGTCTATAAAGGTCACTTGCAATCAAGTGTCAATTGTATTGTTTCAATTGAGTGGTCACTATACAGAGGTTTATCTTAATAAGATTGTATAGAACCTGTCTATAAAGGTCACCTGTTAAGAGCGGCCATTTTTCTTCTTTCAATCTGGTGGTCACTATACACAGGTTTGACTGTATTGGATATTAAAACCCTTTTGTTTACAAAACTAATCTTCTATTCTCTGCAAACTTCGCACGAGCAATGCATGGCGTAACTATCCCGAGACTTGAACGCGCGTCGTCGTATGAAATCGAAAAGGTAAATAGCAACAGTCAACGTGCCTAGTCAACTCAATGTGGTACTTCACTGGGACGATAGGTCAACGGTCCTCGTATCAGCGATCGAAAACTCCCTACTGACTTAGGTGCACAGGACGGTGTGTCCCTTCGCTCCCCTACGAGAGATTCTGTTCTCCATCTCAAAGGAGGGCGTCCCGGGGGGTCTACGTGCGTCAAAGTCATTTCTGTATGCTTGGTATGGTAGGCGGTGATGCGGCATGTGGACAACATGCCCAAACCATTTCAAGCGTCGCTTGGTTATCTCTTCACATATAGTGTTTGTGATGTTTAGCCTTTGTCGAATTTCTTCGTTCCTCACCCTGTCCATTAGGTGAACTCCCAGGATGGTCCGGAGACACCTCATTTCAAAAACCTCAAGCTTCCTTCTGTCTGATTTACGCAGAGTCCATGATTCCGCTCCATATGTAGCAATAGGGAGGATGAGGGCTCTGTAGATTGTAACTTTAAGAGTTCGTGATATGTCTTGGTTGGACCAGATGGTACTCTTCAGCCTTCCAAATGACCAGGCTGCCAGTCTTATTCTCATCTTCACATCTTCTTCTATGGAAGGAACTATGCTACCAAGGAAGACAAACTTGTCCACTTTCTCAATGTTGGTGTTGTTTAGAGAGATCTGTTGATGGTCCTCAGTCATGATTTTACATTTTGCAGTATTCATTTGTCATACCCCATTTACTGCATGCTTTCTCCAATTCACTTGTTGAGACTTGGAGTTTCTCAAAGACTAGTTCCACGAGAGTGGTGTCATCTGCATATCGGATGTTGTTAACCCGCATGTCACCCATCTGTACTCCACCATCCAGCTTTTGAATGTCCTTCATCACAAATTCCAGGAATAGGTGACTTGGAGAGAGGAGGCGGCCTTGTCGGACACCAGTTGTGACATCAAACCATTCGGTAGTTAATAATAATAATAACTGTTATTTATATAGCGCTATTCCCGTGGGGATCATAGCGCTTTACACGAGTATTATTACCCCGGTCAACGGATACACACTGCAATCATTCCTGCACATTAAGTGCACATTTTCCACTCCCTAGGGAGTATTGCAGCAAGTCGCCTATTAGGCGCACACAGTGCTAAGGATACGCGTTCCCACTCTTCCAGGTACCAGTATTTACACCTGGGTAGAGAGCAGCAGCAGCAATTGTGGATACATTGTCTTGCTGAAGGACAAACGCAGTTTGCGGGGTTCGAACTCGGGATCCCACGCATCGGAGAGCGCGCGCTCTACCAATCCTGCCACACCACTAACCCATTCGATATCTGATAAACAAAGCTCCCGCTAACCTGGTTATTGGTCAACATTGGTAACAACATGAACAAAGGTGAAAGCAATACTGTAAAGCCACTCCGTGGATCGCCTTGGCAGCCGGTTATGCATTCACGTGCTAAGAAATCTCGATGTTTGGAAAGTTGGTCTCGCATAATCACGTACTTTGTCGTGGTGTCGCATAGATGGCAAAGAGATAAACACATCGCAGCCTGCGATTGTTGTGTCGGTGGTGTTGTTGTTTTAATGTATAGGGGTTTGCGTACTATGATCAGTAGCCGTGCCACAGGCAAACAACAATCGCATGAAGGAAATGTTGTGCCAATATACGTTGTGTTCATTACATGACTTACTAAAAAGTTATTATTTTCAGAGCAGAAAAATTATAAAATGTTTAAGTCATTATGTAAGGGGTTTCAGGGACGAGCGAAGTCATAGGGTTTTCTATAGCTCAGTCGGTAAGGGCACCGGTCTAGCATTCCGGAGGTCTCGGGTTCGAATCCCTTTGGAATCCAATTTTCTTTGCTCTTTTTTAATCACGCAATATCTTTCTAGTCAGTTTCCTTACATGTTTGAATTAAGTCATTATTTAATTAGCTAAATATGCGATGTTATTATATATAATTGTATCGATGTTTATTATTGTTCTTTTTGCTCTGTGTGTATTAATGAATGGTTGGGATTTTTGTTGAGAAAACAAATTGGATTTCAAATCCTCCTTTGTTTGTGTTTATATATACAAGGTACTCTTGGCCTAGTGTGGTTCGTCTTCTGGATTCTGCTGGTCTACGATTCTCCCCTCTCACATCCTACAATATCAGAAAAGGAACGGGAATACATTGCAACAGAACTTCATCTCCGGAAAAAGGCAAGTTTAATAATTGGATATTATTTTTTTTACAGAGAATACTATATATATGCTGACATATATTAGTAATGATTATGGCAATTTGCATATTTTAGACATTCGAGTGACAATTTATCATCAATAATTATATTTCAGTTTTTAGGTAATTTTAAGAACTTCATTCGATAAAAAAGGATGTAACAATATTAGTGTAAATGTCACATTAATAAATGCGATTTTACTAATTTAGATTGAAGATTAATAAAGAAGTATATATGAAAATATTGTTATTAATTGATATGAAATCCTCTTTAACAACGTACAATTGCATTATATATTTTGTTTTTCTTCTAATATCGCCTGAAATACCAGCACAATCGGAACCACGTTAAAAAGGATCTAATCCTATATGTATCATTATGTATTAGACATGAAGTATTAAGCAGCAGTCTGTATGTAACCTGTCAATTAGCAATCGTAAAATAATTAATTGTATTTTTGAGAATGTAACATTATACAATTATTATCATAACCCTTTTGTTTACAAAGCACCTAAAATATTTGTAAAAATCACAATATTCCAGTTTACAACCATGAAAAACACATGGAAAGCAGCAGCGCAAAGTTATCGACGCCTGGATTAAATTACTGGGTACCCAGCTAGCCACCTGACGTTGGGCCGATGTCGGAATTTGGTTGCCGGATGTCGGCATATCGCCGTTGGCTCGAGGTTAAAATGTCCGCCAGCCCAACATCGTCGCGACGTCATTTTTGTGATATATTGGCATAAGGTCATTTTCCGACAATGGCCCAACATCATGTCATGAGATGATGTTGGGCCATTGTCGGAAAATGACGTTATGCCAATATATCACAAAAATGACGTCGTGACGATGTTGGGCTGGCGGACATTTTAACCTCGAGCCAACGGCGATATGCCGACATCCGGCAACCAAATTCCGACATCGGCCCAACGTCAGGTGGCTAGCTGGGTAGGTACGTATTTACGTGCACATCGTTGCATATATGTTACGATATCAGACCGGGTGCGATCTCAGCAACACAACCAATTTAGCATCACATATAATTGCATTGTATGAATATTAGTTTCAGATATTTCAAAAATTGTCATCTTTTTTTGCCTGTATACAGTATATAATGTTATCCATAACGCTTTTAAACTGCTTATAAACTTTAATGGAAAGTATGTGTTCATTTTACTCGCATTTTAGAAACGCAAGGATTATCCATGGATTCACATCTTGACATCAATGCCTTTATATGCCGTGGCGTTGGCGGACTTTGCTATTAATTGGATCTTTTACGTTATCATGACGAACTTGCCCATCTTTCTCAAAGAAGTCCTGAGATTCGACCTGTCCGAGGTAAACGCAACCAAATTAATCGATCACTTGTATTGAAAGGGCGCTAAATCCACTTTTGAAAAATAGTTTACTATACAGACACGTTTTAAGACAAAAATTCCAGTCGAAACGGAAATAAGGAGCATTTCATTGTTCACATCATCATAGGCTTGTGTAAAGAAAACGGCTTTTTCTCCTAAGTTAAACAACCAATAATGTGGTTTTATCGAATGAAGATTTTCATTGGCAATCATAATCAAGTTCTGAATTTAGCAGTAAGAGTCTTTGTATCGAGAATGGTTTAGTAAGATCTTTCAATGTGTCTAACATCAATTATATCATCTTCTTAGAAAGTTCTGAAATCGCATGGGCATTATTAAAAAATGGGAAAGGTGTCGGGTCAAATAAAAGAAGAGGGGTGCCAAGGTAGGAGGAAGAGGGTAGAGGAGGGAGAGAAGTAGTGAGAGAGGCAGGAAAGGAAGGGGAAAGATGAAGAGTTTGTGAGAGAAAGTGAGTGAAATGGGGAGAGGGGAAAGAAAAGAGAAGGGCCGGAGAAGCGGAGTCCTGATGGGAGAAAGGGGGAGGCGAGCAAGGGGGGAGGAGGAGAGGGGAGGTGGAGGGAAAGAGTGGGAGTAGAATGTGACAATGGGAGCATGGGGAGAGGGGGCTCATATATTCGAATGAGGAATGTTTCGATATAATGCAGAATTACAGAAATTACTAAGAATTACGATTAGTTCATACGATCCTCCGGTATATTTACATGATGAGCCTCTGGAATAAAAATCCGTCCGGATAAGTGAATTTTCCATTCGTGGGAATATTGGCAAATGTGTAATTACAGTGAAACGGCTACTGTACGAAAAAGAAATATTTTGAACGAAAAAAATGCTTTCGAAATATCCAATTTCCGGAACAACTTAATCAAAACGTTACATTTACTGTCCCCAATTTTTCTGCCAAGGTCGGTTTGCTGTCGGCAGTCCCACAAATTACCGTGGCAATATTCACCCTGTGCGGAGGAATTTTGGCCGACTTTCTGTTGTCAAGAAATCGTTTCAGCCTGACAGCGATTCGAAAGTTCATGTCAACCATAGGTATGATATTGTACATGCACAATTATAAAGTAAAAGCGATTTATATAATACAATTAATCCTACCACAACCAACACGATCCGATTCCGATCCGGCGAATAATAGCGTATCTGGACTAAAAAAGAAGAACAAAAGACCTGCGTGTTTAAAGGACAATGGAACACGGATTGTTTGCACAATAGACCACTGAATAGCATGAATAGTCTCTGAAAGTTTAGCACGATCGGTCAACAACAAAGAAAACTATGGCTCTTTGGCTCTACGGTGGTCAGGCTATTTGCTACATTTTTTTTTTTTTTTTTTGGAAATGAAAATAAACTGAACTAAACTGAAATCAACTGACTGATTGTGGGACGGGGGGCACTGAATGATTGGGGTCACACCTTAAGTTATTTATTTACATACAGGTTTCCTTTATGTTATTGTTTCGACCATATTAATTTGTGGTACATTCCCCGTGTGCCCTCACCCCCCCCCCCCCCCCCCCCATACCCCCTACTCCGATCGCTACGTCACTAATCACATGTCATTGTTAGATTTTTCTGAATGGTGTTAGTTCCGTAGAAAAAAAATTTGTTTACCAAGTAAAGAGGTGAAATTATCGTTGTTGAATTCACTCGAAATCGTTCCTGATAATGCTGTAAATAATTCAACCATAAATATATTAATGATTAGGGAGACACTAAAATAATTCGAGGAATATAAAACGTATTGTGAATATAAATTTTGTTTGAATATTATTTAATTTTGACGACAATTGAACATCATCAGGAATCATCCTTTCGAGTGTGTTTATTGTCATTGCCGGCTATGCGGGCTGCAACGCTCCTGGCACTATCACCTGCATCTCGCTCGCTCTTGGTTTCTCCGGACTTGCCTACTCGGGAGCGACCCTCTCCATGATGGAGTTTGCCCCTCCCTACGCCGGAATAGTCGTGGCCATAGCCAACACGTTTGCAACGGTAGCCGGGTTTGCGGGGCCACTTGTTCTCAGTGTTTTCACTAAAAACCAAGTAAGAAACACTTTCTTATTTGTTTTTGTTTGCCGTAGAAAAACAAATATAACTTAATTCAGTAAATTGTAATACTTCGGTTAAAAGTGCAAAAATTAAAATTGCACTTTCAGTTTTATGTGGCATAGTGGGTACATTTTGTACACGAGTAAGCTTTTGAAAACTGGTTCCACTGTGAACAATGCAGCAGTAGTACTGCATTACATAACAGATTAGTGAATTAGGCCAACTCCAATAAAGATGAAAACAGGACATGACTTCGGCCATTCTAATCCCCAATAATTTCATATTGAAAGGCCTATTGTTTTAGAAAAATGCATTGTTGTGTCACTAAGAACAATGCAGCAGTAGTAGTGGATTACATAATAAATTTGTGTGTCGGGTAATCTTCAATAAAAATGTTTACTCGTATGCAAAATGTACCCACTATGCCAAATAAAACTGAAAGTGCAACTTTTTTGGGGGCACTTTGTTTGAGAAAAAAAAAATTTTATGATGAAAACGTAATGCTATGGCAACTATTTACCACTCACATTGTGCGTAAGAAAATTGCGCATCCATTACCGTTTGAATGATCAAAATCGGTGAAATACTTTTTGAGATGAAAAAATATGAAAAATATGAAAAAATGCTAGGGGGGTACTTGTTGTGAGTAGTGTATACTAATAAAGAGCATTAAATGACTCTATAACATAAGGATTATCCCTCGTACTTTCCTAATAACATTTCAAAGAATAGTGCGAGGGATCATATATTAGTGATGCAGTTTCATGTATAAAGTAAATTAAAACACCTTGAAACTGACCAGAAAATTACTAAATGAAAATGAGCAATGAAAAGTGTGATTCGCCGAAATCGAACACCAAAAAACTTACTTTAACTTTCTCTTCTCAGGCTGACATGCGAGGCTGGCGACATTTCTTCTGGCTGTCCTTCGCGATCACCATAATTCCCTTGGCCATCTTCTTGATCTTTGGCACCTCGGAGGTTCAGGAGTGGGCCAAACACGTCGACGACGAAGATGACATCGACGATGAAATCGCAGACTCAACGACCGGAGTTACCGAGAAAGAAGATAAGATGGAGAATGGCATCATGAACAATGGTTATAGTTAAAGTTGGTAAACTGCTACTTAAGCATGTTGAAGAAGGTGGAACTTGCGGCCTCTATATTATAATAACAATAAGGGCCTTAATCAATTCGATACATCTTAGGTGTGTTAAGCTATGATTAGGTATACATAATTTTCTGAACCGAAGATGTGATCCATTTGATAAATTAACTGACATACTACCAAATGGTTATGCCCATGGGCATAGTGTCACACATTTGTCTAATGCCTGGGGGGGTTTGGGACTTTTGCCCGATTCATTATCCTTCCCGCCTTTTGACGTGACAAGCAGAACAAAAGAGGAATGTATTGTGTTGTATTAAATGCGCAAGTTACGTAAAGATGTGTTTAATGGACAATTTTA
The DNA here is from genome assembly GCA_037951105.1 of Echinarachnius parma. Taxonomy (NCBI): domain Eukaryota; kingdom Metazoa; phylum Echinodermata; class Echinoidea; order Clypeasteroida; family Echinarachniidae; genus Echinarachnius; species Echinarachnius parma. The sequence continues at coordinate 158,716 of JBAMJV010001323.1, read as the reverse complement.
TACAAATTGTATGAAAATTGTATGCAACACCGTCTGGTCAATATATTTTGTTTTTTCGAAAAAGAAAATTAATTATTATTTTCACCATTTATTTACTAATCTTTATTTATATTCTTGTGTGAAAATAATTTTCTGATTCATAACACGAGTATTTACATCATTTCGCCTCACTCTTTTTCGCCACAAGGCGTCGACAGCATCAATGTGTCATATAGGCCCCGTTGCAGAAAGAGGTACAATCGACTGTAAGTTACAATTTATTGCACGTCAGACAATTTTCGCGTTTCAAACAACCAGATTTGTTCATTTAGAACACATGATCTGACTTAAAATTAATTGTAACTTACAATCGATCCGGGCAATCGATTATATTTTCTGTTTATGTAGACATACGCGTTTAGTGAATTATAAGTATCGGTGTATTTTAACAATGCTAAAAAAGATTTTTAATGATTTGTGAGCGTAGTTAATAACACTCAATAACCGTTCACGTCTGTTATCATAGCTGTACATGTTGTATGTATTTAGTTATTATAAATGGACAATTACAAATCAAATGTGCTGGCTGGAATTGTATACCGCTCGAATAAACAATGCGAAAGTCTTTCAGATGTGTGCAACAACAGGTAAATTAACAGTTTGCAATTTAAGAATGTAATATACGCAATAATCTGAATTAAATAATAGTACTGTTGTATTCCTTTAGAAGTATAAAGTTGTCCGTTTGTAAAAAGCTTATTTGTATGAGTGTCATTTATCTCATAAGTGTACTGATATTTACCCGGATTGCTTAATAATTAAGGATTTTGGAACACGTTATCGGCAATATGTCTGATTATTCTACTCTGATATTTGGTATATACTTTATGTAAAATACTAAATTATTGTATTGTACTTCTTTGTCACGTAACAGTCAATTGTCTATATAATGAAAATACATTATTTTGTACCGATAAATTAGTTATGTTTCTTGTCTTCTTCGTTGTTTTGAAAATATGTTTCCTACGTTATACTATGCAAACCATGTTATTGACACAATTGAAAGAATAATATACCTGAATGTACATTAATCTAGCGCAATAACGCGCATTTTAACATCATAATTAACGACGGCAAAGTTAATAATGATTATAATAATAATCCAACATTAATATTGCGCCATCAATCTAATAATATCCTGCCAGGTACCAATGTACTACACTGGTTTTAGAGCAGCAAATGTGAATAAAGTGCTGATTTTTCAAATGTCTCCATAATCATGGATATATTTCAGTTTTAATTTCAGAGCGTGTTAACACGGTTTCCGACCGTAGTCAAGAGTACCTGACTTCAGATACTCAATCGGCCATAGTATCCGAATTCGAATACGTCACGCGAACGATCGGGATCAAATCAGACATTGCGTTCCTCTGTTTTAAATAGGTAAACTGTATTCTTTACATTATGTTACATACTATTCTCAAGACTCTTACAATAAAATTGGTATATGATTGAAGTCTCAAACATTACACATTACAAAATTACTTCATCACCATCAACCAAAGATCGATCATAACAAACTGCATGCTCCGCATTCAAACGTGCTCTCATTCTATACCGGAACCTGCGGGGTCAGCAAGATATCGTCAAACATGAATGCAATTCAACCCCAAAAAGGTGGGGCCCATTATGCCCCCCCCCCCCCCCCCCCTCCTCTGCGATTTGTTCTGATTTTTTCCGGAACGCGTAAAGATGATGCCTCATCGCTTCTTTATTTGTTTTCGTTCAAGTCGTGGGCATCTTTAAAACTTAAGACCCCCCGTTCCGAAGTCGCGTGACCTTTTGTCTGTGCACGTCAGCCCGAAAATTGCTCATTTTTGTGATTTCTCTACAAAACATGAAATATCGTTTTTCCTGAAAAGAGATAAAACATTGGTTATTTGGTCTTGTTTTTATATTAGGTGTTTTAGGGGGGTGGGGTCAAAATAGTTGAATTATAGTTAGAAATAAAATAAAACAACAGAACAACACAATAATTATCCAAACAATAGAAAGCAAATTTAATTGTTGTATTATTATTCGAAATGGTCTAAAGAATATATGTAGTGAAAAAAAATGTTTAATTATAAAAAAAAATGTATGATCTATTATGGTTAAAAGTGTGAATATTATGACCTTATATGCCTAAATTAATGAGTGAATTGAACAAAAATATTAAATTACCATCGTATTCTATACATTTTACTTGACATGCGTGACAATGTTCGCGGCGATTGGGCGTTTCACGGCCGAGATCATGAGGTGGGCCATAATGCCCCCCCCCCCCCCCCCACAAAAAAAAAAAAAAAAAAACTCCCGGCCGTTGGAAGACCAGAAATAGCACGGCCTTTTAGGTTCAAGACGAATATGACCGAGCGTGTTTATTTAGTCTTTGGTACCAAATATATTTTGGCATGATCGTACGGAAATGTACCGAGTACGCAAAATGTTGTTTACTTTAGCAATGTTAGAGATGATGTTGAAGCGTGTATATAGGGTTGTGGTACGTATATTACCAGGATCAAAACAAAATATTCAGAAAAAATGAAGGTGCATTGCAACATTGACATGCTGAAGATACAAGCTTTAATTCGGTACAAATGTACTTAACGCTTGGTAATTGATAAGTTTGGACTATATACTGGTAGTTGGTATTTTTTAAACGATCAGAGCGAAAACTACAGCGAGTTGTAAATTATCCGTGTCATCACGTCCCGTCTTTATCTATTTGCAAATCTACTTAGATTTTCACATCGATACTAATATATGAAATGGCCTTCGGATTAGGAAAAGCGCGCAATCGACCGGAAAAGGAAAATGGTGCAAAGGTGAAGGAACAACATGACGAACTGAAGGCACTACTACAAACTTCAGGAGGTTAGTATTTTTAAAAGGATCTAGTATCTTTGTTGGCATGTGAAGAAAAAAAGTGATGAATGGTTGGTATAGTGTTTAGTTTTGTGATCTGATATGTCAACTAGCTGAGCAACTTGTGAACATGTCATGTTAAATGGATGATTATGGCCAAGTAATTTGCAAAAATGCAAAATGATTGTCGCAAAATCATTGCACTGCGTACACAGATCTTTCTTTCCAGTGGATAATTAAAATTCTGAGCAATTCAATTGTAAATGTCTTTTTAACGAAAGGGGAAAAAACAACAACAAAACTGTTCCATGCTTATATTGGTAATACGTATACAACAATGTAAGACAGATTGAACAGACAGATTGAACAACTGTTAGGGGTGGAAGATGGCAACCTTCTCGTGGTCCACCCTGTTTGGAAACCTTCCTTACTAATGCCATCAACCAGACATGCGCAACCAGCAACCTAGTGTATCAGCGATGACTTCCCCAAGTCAACCTACGAATGGCCCTCAGGGAAAAACGTCCCGTAATGGCCCTTATCAAGGCCAACCATCTCGCATAATAGGGACATCTCTCCGCATATACCAAATTAATGCGGAAGGTATGTCACGCGCAAAAAAAGACTACCTCGCTAGATCAGCAAAGGACCATAACATCGACATTATCCTCCTACAAGAAACCCATATCGGTGATGAGACGTGTGCATCTAAGCTACGCGTCAACGGCTTCAAGCTCATTGCGGCCGTGCACCACGCCAAGTATGGAGTTGCTACCTACCTAAGACATGACCTGACAGACTTTTGTGTCCTTGAGGAATCCTCCAATAATGACATGTTCATGGCCACCGTGAAAGTTGGAGATGTAACAATCAAAAAACATATACAAACCACCAAAAACGAACTGGCCCTCTCCTACACTTCAGACCCATGCCCACCCTGAAGTCCATGCTGGAGATTTCAACAGTCACCACTCATCCTGGGGCTATGCCAAGGATGACGAGAATGGAGAGCAACTGGATAGTGGGCATGAGCCTGCGACCGTTACCTCCTTCTTGATGCCAAACAACCGGGAACTTTCCACTCAAGCAGATGGAGAAGGGATTACAATCCGGGTCTCTGCTTTTTGTCCAAAACCAACAATGGCCGCCCACTACATGCATCTCGCAAGATACTTCCTCTCTTCCCTCATAGCCAACATCGTCCAGCTTTGATCCATATTGGTGTAGAGATACCTCTTATCCAATCAAAGCCCCAACCACGATGGAGCTTTAGGAAAGCTGACTGGAAAGCCTTTACAGATGACATGAAGGAGCAAATCACCAATCTTGAACCAGTCCCCAAAAGCTACACATCCTTCTGCAATATCCTCAAGGACACTGCCAAGAAACACATCCCTCGTGGCTTTCGTAAAGTCTACACACCTTGCTGGCTGCCAGAATCAGAAGAGCTCCTCAAGCAGTATGAATCCACTGGTGATCCAGAAATTGCAACAGAACTCTTAGATTCCCTTGACACAGCTAGACAAAAGCGCTGGCAAGAGACTGTAGAAGATCTCAACTTTACACACTCGAGCCGGAAGGCTTGGAACCTTCTTCGACATCTTGGAGCAGCAACCCCGGTTCAACATCAACCTCCTAAAGTAACAGCAAATGCTGTTGCTTCACGCCTGCTCCTCAATTCCAAGGTACCTTCTACAAAGGCATCACGTAAAGAAGTCAAGAAGAACCTTTCCAAGTCCTACTCAACATCAGCAAAGACTTCCCCACTTGCAAGACCCTACACGAGAGAAGATGTCGACATTGGTCTCTCATCCACAAAATCAGGGAAAGCAGCGGGAATTGATGGAATCTACCCAGAATTCCTGAAGAACCTTGGACCAAAAGGCCGCGGCTGGCTGGCCTCATTCTTCACATACATCCACTCTTCCGGAGTTATCCCAAAGGCCTGGAGAGAGGCTAAAGTGATTGCGATCATTAAACCAGGGAAACCTGCGAACGACCCTGCAAGTTACCGTCCCATCTCTCTTCTGTGCACATCCTACAAATTGTTCGAGCGTCTCCTTCTGGTCAGGCTTAGCCCATTGGTAGAACCTGTGCTACCAAAGGAGCAAGCAGGCTTCAGACCAAAAAGGAGCTGTTCCGACCAAGTCCTAGCCCTCACTACCTTCATCGAGGCAGGATATAAGCGCGCCCTCAAAACGGGTGTGGCACTGATTGACCTCTCATCAGCCTACGACACTGTGTGGAGACATGGCCTGCTACTCAAAGCCTCCCGCATCTTCAAGTGTCAGACAACCATGCGCATCCTTGCTTCCATACTCAGTAACAGAAGATTCAGAGTTTCACTTGGAGGACAAACAAGCTCGGCTAGAACCCTCAACGACGGCCTCCCTCAACGATCTGTCTTGGCCCTTTTCTTTTTGGCTTTTCAACATATGTAAGTGACATGCCGGAGACCACTTCCAGGAAATTTGCATATGCAGATGATCTTGCACTAGCTACCCAATCCACCGATTTCAACGTACTTAGCACAACCCTCACCGAAGACATGAAGAAGATGGAGGACTACTTCACCTACTGGCGCCTTCGTCCCAATCCCAATAAGACTACAACCACTGCCTTCCACCTCAGTAACCGACAAGCGAAAACAGAACTGAAGGTCACCTTCTGTGGCAAAACAGTCAAGCATGAAGAGTTCCCCAAATACCTTGGAGTTCGTGAACATCTCAAGAGGGTTTCTGGAAAACTGAAGACCAGAGTCAACATTATCCGGAAGCTTGCAGGAAACAGCTGGGGTTCAGGCACACAAACCCTTCGAACAGCCTGCATAGCACTAGTCTACTCTATTGCAGAGTACTGCTCACCAGTGTGAACAGAGAGCTGCCATACCAAGAAGGTATATGTAATTTTGAACTCAGCTATGAGAATAATTACTGGCACCCTTAAGTCAACACCTCTTCGATGGCTACCTGCTCTCTCCCACATCGCTCCCCCTGGAGTACGCAGACAGGAGATAATGCGCAAGGAACTACACCGCACCTCCACCAACCCAGACCTACCTATCCACGAGGACCTAGGGAACCTACCCAAAATGCGCCTTAAATCACGGACATCCTTTTGGACTTCTGCAAAGCCTCTAGAAGAGTTTGACCTAAAAGGAGAATGGCGCAAAACCTGGGCGGAGTCCGCCTTCCCTAACCAAGACCTTGTACAGGACCCTACGTCAGAGCCAGCAGGCTTCAACCTCCCCAGAAAGAAATGGGTGACTCTGAACAGGATAAGAACACTCCATGCAAGGTCAGCCCATCATCTCCATCGATGGAAAATGAAAGACAGCCCTGCATGTGACTGCGGGAATCCAGACCAGACAGTACAGCATGTGGTAAATGACTGCCCTCTCCGACGTTTCCTGATAGTTTTGAGGGGATTCATCAGACAAAAGATGCTGCTCTGAACTGGCTGAGAAACCTAGACTTGAATTTATAAAATGTGCATTATGTCATACGAAACAAACAAACAACTGTTAGTACTTCTAAGTAAGTTTTATGGATCTAGACAATGTTAGATATAACATGTATACCAACAGTAATGTTGTGGTTATTGGACAAACATATCGTGCAATGTTTAACATGATTATGTCTATTGTTCACTATAACAATCAGTGAATAGTTTATATTATATTACATTTCTTATTAATCTGGAAGTTTAAAAAAAACACAAAACAACAAGTAGGTCGCCTGTAAACACTGTATTATGATATTTTCCCTAACAAGAATATCAAAAAGATGTGCATTGACAGAAACATTTTGGCAATTATTATTTACCTTTTAAAGATCTTTAAACTTAGAAATAAACATCACTTCATGGATGACTGAGCACAGAGTAAAGACGAAATGACCTAATTTTCAAAATCACGAGATTTGTGCATGTGTATACTTTGTTTTGAAAACAAAATTGACACTCAAAGCACAGAGGGTAACCATTTAAATGGAGGCTAAATTCCAAAAAGGTGCTTAATTAACTTTATAGAAAAGCAAATTTCGTTGTTCCTTTTTTTGTTTACACATGCATGATACGGGAATATGACAATTTAACGTTCCATATTTTGAATTTGATTGCGTAATTTGTCCTAGAAAATGTATTTCTAGATAGCTACCTAGATTATTAATGTACTGATATATCGTTATATATTGCGCAAATAATAACACAGGGTTATATGTTTCGGGACCGTTGTTTGATATAAAATAGATGCCCAACAATTTGCAAAGGCTTGTCTTGTTTGTGTTATTCATAAACAATGCAATTATTAATCACCAAAACTCATTGAACCATCAGGGCCTCATGGTTCCATAAGCGCTAAACGTTTGCGATTGCGAGTCTGCCAATTCTATACCCCCGTGCGTTTTGAGACAAAAGAAGCACGGTAGACTCGTACGTCCTTGGGAATGGACTAGTTTTCGTCTGTAGACCCATAGAAAATCATTATTGCATCGTGATTGGTTTTCAAATTCTACCATTTTTCGAAGAAAAAAACAAATTATAACACTAAAAAACTGCATTAATTTGTACGGATAGATGCAACTTCCGCCTGCAATGGCGTCATTTGGTCACGCCCCTGCAATCGCGAATTGAAAGGGGCATGGTTGCATAGTCATGGAACTCATGGAAGGCATTTAATTTGTTAATAAGTTATGTCCTTTATTGGTATGTTATTGTACAATGTAGTTATTTGTAATGATTCAAATCTGGCTGGAATTTGAACCAAAAAGGATCTTTAATGTAATGATAATAAAGGTACTTTGTTTTGAAGACCACTTTAATATCGAGTGTTGCCTTGGCAACAATACATCATGGACAATAGCTACACATGTAACCATTATATGAACATTAATTAAAATATAGTTGGTTCTTGGAGCATCTTGCATTCATCAACATCAACATCATCAACATTATCAGCATCATCATCATTACCGTCGTCGTCTTCTTCACGATCATCATCAGCTTCAATTGACATCATCTTCATCATCGTCATCATCATCTTTGTCGCATGGTTTGCCTCAGCTAGTCGTCTGTGATTGCTTCTTTATAATCAACGTGAACATTATTAAAGGGAACCCACACCAAAAAATAATATTCGTATAAATGAAAGGTTATAGTTTTAGTAGTCATTTCCACCAACATATTCAGAAAAATAGGTTTCCGGACCAATTAAATAATTGGAAACTCATCACCATGGGAAAGTATGTGTTCATGGGTCTGCAGAAGATAACTACCTATTGTGTAGTTCGCACACGTCTTCCGTAGTTATATATTGCCTCCAAACGTACGCGTGTATATAAGTGGCGCACTCGATGTCTGTTGGCGCATACGAAACCATTTGGCCCTAATGGACCCATAACCATACGAACGTATGTGTTCATGGGTCTGCAGAACATGACTAAGGTCTCACACGTCTTCCGTGGTTCTTTATAATGTCTCCAAACGTACACGTGTATAGAATTTGCGCACTCGCTGTCCGTTGGCGCATACAGAACCATGAGGCCCTAATGGCTCCGTAAGTGGTGATGATTAATTATTGTACTGTGTATAAATTACATAACCCCTTACAAGGTGTTATGCATCGATTTAATATAAAACAACGGTACCCAAACATGTTAGCCTGTGTTACTCTTTTCGTGGTGGTCCCCTTTATCCAGTGGTAAATATCAGCTACAGCCATGACAGCATCGATGAAGTCAAATCAAATCATAACATAATATATTCCAGTTGGTCCACCGGGCATCTGGCGGTCAGCACGTCTCACAACCAGTCTTATGACGTGCCTCGGTATGGCCTGCGCGATGGCCAGTCGGGTAAACATGAGCGTTGCCATGACAGCGATGACAAACAGCAGCTATAGCACCAACCATGACGTCACAGACAACATGTCGTCGGCGGAGATATGTCCTGCTAGGGGAGACGAGAACGGCACGGCATCGGGAGTGAAAGTAAGTAAGGTGGAGTTATTTACTTTTTAACTTATGTATTGTATTGTTGTTGTTGTTTAAGTTTATTTCTAACTATAATTCAACCAATTTGACCCCTATATGAAAAACACCTAAAATTTAAACAAGACCAACTATACGGTAACCAATGTTTTATCTCATTTTAGGAAATATGGTATTTCCATATATACTCCGCAAAAAAAGAAACTGGACACTTGTAAAAGTTGAAATATTTCATATTAACCCGTTGAGGACGAATTGATTTTGGTATAACACGCATTCTCCATAGACTCAAGCACGAATATTTTCGGGACCAGTCCTCAACGGGTTAATGTACGATAAAGTGTAGATTATCATATATCAAATTAAAGGGAATTTAGTCATATGCATGCAGGGTATAAATTGAAGGTGTAATCGTTCATGCATGAAATGCCATGGTCAATTAACAATGTCTGTTTTCAAAAATAGCAAAAACACACCATTCGACTGAAATGATCAGGATGATAGTAAGCGTTTCACTTAAAACAAGATGTGCGGGGCAAGTAAATTATGACATTATTTAACTTTATTGTTATGAACAATCTCTGAAAATACAAATTCGTCAATAAAACAGGGCCAGGTTATGAGGCATCATCATACTGGTCTGTATTAGAGGCATGAAACTTGTCTGTTTAAGTGTGTCCCCTGCAATTAGTTACCTAGTTACCTAGAGAAATGTCATGTTAAAGACTGTCCAACTGTTTGACCAAGGGTGACATCAGGTTTCGAAGATCTGTGGAGTACGGTAGAATTCTTGAGAATAATTTATACCATTTTTCATGCTGAAATAAGGGCACAAACTGTGGTTTCGACTAATAAACCTTTACCATGGAATTCCCTATTTTGTTACTTTTGGATGAAAATCAAACCTATAACGTTCACAATTTGTCTTCATTTATACTTTTTATTGAGATGAAGATAGAAAAGGTCACATTTGTGTTGAAAATTTATGCCATGTCATGAATATAGCGTTTTGATTATGCTTATCAACATTTATATGGTTGAGTGGATGTTCAATTTTTGCTATTTTTGAAAACAGACCTTGCTGTGGTTAACTGACCGTGACAAGTCATGCATGAATGATTACATTTAGATTTTATGCCAATATTGAAGAGGGTCGTTTTATCTTTAATTTGATATACAATATCATATATTTTATCGTAAATGAATATGAAATATTTGGCTTATACAAGTGTCCCAGTTTCTTTTTTTGCGGAGTATATTTTGTCAGCAAGTCACAAAAATTACCAATTTTCGGGCTGTCATGCAAAGACAAAGGGTCACGTGACTTCGTAACGGTAGGTCACATTTTCGCTAGAACTCACTGCCTTGACTCTGTACAAAGTTGTACATTTCCGGTGGATGATAACAAAAAAGAAAATCAATTAAATATGGTCTTCAATAATCTTCATAAAGAAAGGGAAAATCGAAAAACCGTTTCATTCTTCTGTTGGCAATACAAATACAGCAAGGTATGAATGAACCATTAGTCCTAGAGTTATACGGTAATTTGTGTGGATGGGGATGGTAGATCCCTACGTCGTAAATGAAAACATGACAACTGTTTATACACCTTCTCACCTCCATTCACTTCAAGATTTTTCTTGCCGTTTTATCTGTCAATAAGGAAGGCGAGTTTCCGTGGGACACGCACACCCAGGAGGTCATCCTGGCAGCCTTCTTCTACAGTTTCTGCGCTCTGCAAATCCCCATCGGGATCCTCGTGGACGCAGTGCCCAGAGCTTGCCCGTGGGTGATCGGCGTCGGCTATGGTCTGTCCTCTGTGTGCACGCTACTGGTTCCTGTGGCGGCCCGATCGGGCTCGGTCGCGGCCCTGCTGGCGGTGCGAATCATTGCAGGCTTCGCAGAGGTGAACGTATTAACCCCTTCATCTTAAACATGTTAAATGCAACTATATATTGAAACTTTCATACAGTTACTAAACATGGTATACAATATTCATGTAGGTGGAGGCTTAAGATGGTTTCAATGATGAACATGATGATGCTGCTGCTGCTGCTGCTGATGATGATGATAATTATGAACTGTGGTGGTGGTGGCGGAGGCAGTTATTGTTGTGGTGGTCGTTGTGCTTTTCGTGAGGATGATACAGATGATGTTGACGGTAAATTGGTGATGATGTCGATGATGACGGGGATATTGGTGATGATGATGTCGCTGCTGCTGCTAATCCAAGTTCACGTTTAGTTTATTCATGTTGTTTGACACTTTATAACACGACATAATTGAACAAAAAATAAAAGCAAGAAATGCATGCAAAACATATTATTCAATTATATAACGCTTCGGACGAAACATACAATAATGTTAGAGGTCGATAATAGCATGTATAGTCTGTTTAAATACTGTAGTGAATGTGGGGTTCGCCCGCCATCTAGCGGGCAAGAGCGTACATTTTGACACAGATATTTTGATTCCGACTATTAAAACACTTGAATTTGAAATTGATTACGATGATGAATATGTTTATGTATGCCAGGGTGATAATCAGATGAATTCAGTGAACTGTGATGTTCGTGTTTGTTTTGATCGTTCAACAACACCTGGATATCTTCACCATTCCCGCCTTTATACCCCAGTCACACAGCAAACCGAATCCACACCGACACGAGACCGAATAATTCGGGGACGTTGCGGGGACGTTCGGGGTGCTAGCGGTTTGGTGTCGAAGTGGTATCGGAATTGTCGGTCTCTTGTCGAGGTCCAGTTCGGACTCCGAATTTGTCGGAGTGGGTTCTTTCGAGCGTGCTTGAAAGAACCCACTCTGACAAATTATCGGGGTGCTTGCGGGGACGTGTCGGAGTCGTGTCGGGGACGGTTCGGGGAATGCGGGGAGGATTCGGAGTGGATTCCATCTGGTGTCGGGGTGAAAATTCGGGCTGGGTTCGGTTCAGATGCCATTTGGATTCGGCCAAACTGAAACCGCAAGAAAAAAGAATGGAAATGTTGTACTCAAATGATGCCCGCAACTACACCGATACCAAACCGAATCAAGACCGAATAGCCCTCGAGCGATGCGATATTTACCCACTTGAGCACATCCAGTATTTGGAAGAGGGTCGATATCTTGGGCATATTTACATTTAATTTTTACTGGGAAAATATATCATATATTGCTTTGAGCCGTGCTATGAATATATAATTATAGTCAAGAAAGTACTTAAGCTGAACTAATAGTTTGATTGGGGTCTCCTTCATCATACTTGAAAGATATTTAGAATTAATTTCCATGACATATATACCATTTATTATTTTATGAGGGGACCTCGTATACAATTATTACGTTTATGTTTACGATTACTTTGAAGAATGAACGTCCACTGATCATTCCGAGGTAATGACATGTCATGTGACCGAGTAATGTGCGAATTGCAACTCCCCTACTCATTACACCAACGTCATTCACAGTTGGAATTCTCCAATAGAGATTTTCGAAATTTAAATACTTTAAGCATACATCATAACAACTGAGGCGTTTTGAAAACCAAACCTGTTCTTAAATTGGTGATATAGATACAACGAGGTATGTAGAAAAAAAAACGCTCGGAAGTTTGTGGACACTGCTAATAGATCCTTTTTAAGTAATTAAGTTAAGTAGACATACGTACAAACATATACAATCATTATTCAGATACAAAATTACTGTTGTTTAATGACCAGTCTTGTTTATTTCTATCATTTATAACATTAAATTAAAACGTATAAAGAAACTAACCAGAAATAAATCATGTGATTGAAAAGGAGCAAAGAAAATGGGATTTCAACGGGATTCGAACCCGAGACCTCTGAATTGCTACTCCGGTGCTCTTATCAACTGAGCTATAGCAAACCCTAGTACGGCGCTCGTCCCTAAAACCTCTTAATTTTCATTGCTCGAGTGGTCAGAAGCTATTACAAACATGACATAAACACGAAGGATAGAAATCAACTTGGTGATATAATATGTGAGGGATCACCGAAGTGATGCAGCTTTTTAAAATAATTGATTCAAACACATACAAGACTGACCAGAAATATATAATGTGATTATAATGGGATTATAATATTTAGTGAAATATTCCATAATTTCACTTTCAAAAGAAGCAACACACATAATATAGCCAGCTTCCTCCAAATAAAAGTCATACGGTATGTTGTTTCATTTAACATGTTTAAGTTCAGGATTACTTCATCCTGTACTTTGACAAAGAATAGGATTATAATGACAGACAAAAATTCGCAAAAAGTTGGGAAATAGAACATGAAACTGATATCAGACATTATTATCGTTCAGATAGCGTAAACCAAAGTGTCGTTATAGTGGGATGAATTCGGGCTGCGTTCCATGTGAGTTCGGAATTGTCGGTTTCATGTCGGGGTCCATTCAAATATTATCGGGGTTGTATCGGCCTTGATTCGGCCGAATGCAAACCGAATTCATGCGATGAATAGAAGACCGAATGATTTTGGTGTGACTGCTAGCCCCAGTTCGGTCTGTTGTCGGAGCCCGATAAAGCGGAAATTTGTAATTTAGTTCGGTTTGGTGTCGGTCTGGGTTCGGTCTTGGGGTGTGACTAGGGTATTAAAGGGACAGTCCCTCTTTTACAAAACGTCTGAACAGTTTCCAGTTGATGGATGGGGATGAATGTAACACACACAAACAAAATCAGATCGAACAGCCCTGTAATTTGGATTCTACGAATACAAAACGAATATGTCCCTCCATCAAACTATATATCGGTCAATAAAAGAGTTTAAATGATTTAGCATAATATTACAACAATATTGTATTTATTCTTGTAAAGGTATTGTGAAGCCGACATTTGTAAAGGTATGTCACGGAAAAAATCTCAAAAATGAAGAATATGCGTGGTTTGGTTATTTTGTTTAGAATTCGGTCATCCTATTGTTATTTGTGTGCGGGTCACGTAGCTATATAGCGCGGGTCACGTAGGGGTCACGCATAGCGTTGTGGTACTTCGTGGAATCTGTGTACGAACTTCCTCACTGGGTGAATACACGTAAATGCACAAGTAACCATTGGTTGTCGTTTTATTAGTTTTAGGTCTATAACTCCACGAAAGAGAGATTTCAAGCCCTATTTTGTTCAGGCATGCTGTTAAATACATTTTCTTTCATATAAGACAATAACCTCGCAACTTTTAAATTTTGACTTGCAAAAGAGGGAATGTCCATTTAAATATAATGTTTAGGAGTCACAATCAGAAACAAAGAAAGTGACTAACCATGTTAACAGTGTATGACATGGTATTCCTACATTCTTTAACTGTAATGAATTTTGATAAACCAACTGACCATCAAGATCAAAACAAAAACGTTCGTAACGTTTTCTTAAATATATTATGTTTTTAGAGTGGTTCGTATCCCGCTATTTACTCTCTGATGTCGAGGTGGGCTCCTCCCGCTGACCGAAGCACACTTCTTGCTATAGTATACACTGGTAAGTATTGGTCATCAATTATGTTCTGCTTCAAAGGTGGTTCGGACCCGTGTATAATGCACACTGCCCCCCCCCCCCCCCCAATTTTCTTACGCCGCTTGCATCGTTTCTTACATAATTATACAACGTAAATATTACGTTCAACTACAATATATCAGGCCAAGAGTTTGTTTCTACATAATACACATGTATATATTAATAAAAATGAAATGTTATTTGAACCAATAATCGTGCATTTTGATATATATTATGTTGTGAAATTATGATCGTTCAAGAATGAAACGGACAATGTTATTATAGTATTCGTGTTTTTTCCCCCCTTTTAGGACCTTCGATGGGTCAGGTGATTGCTCCACCTATCTCTGGACTGCTCTCAGAATCAAATTTCCTCGGCGGATGGCCCTCGACATTTTATCTCTTTGGTAAATTATTAGATATGTTTATTAGATAAAAGAAAACACGTGCGTCATCGCGGTAATGCGTCGATATCATAATTTATAGAGTGGAGAAGTGTGACGTCATCAAAAGCCTATTTTTAGAATTTCCAAATTTGAACTTCATTTTCCGAAAGAGCATCAAAATAATGTCCACATGTTGAAAATCAATCGAATATGATAAATATTGGCTAAGATATGCCCATCCGAATTTATTTCAATAGGAAATCAATGTTATTTTGCTCTGGTTCATAACGTTATGAACCAGAGCAGAATAACACTGTTCATATTGAAATCTATTTATTCGGATGGTCTTATCTGGACCAATACTTAGCATATTCGATTGAGTTTCAACATTGAGACGTTATTTTGTATGCTTTTTTCTGAAAATGAAGTTCAAATTGAGAAATTCTAAAAATCGATGTGTATGATGTCACAGCTTCGGTACTCTATAGACTCGATATAAACGCAGCGCAGACTACCCTCTGGCGTTGATGCTGTATGTTGTTGATCATGTGTTTAAATTTTGGTTTGCGTGCTATACTATGATAAATAGCCGTGTCACAGACAAAGAACAATTACAGATATACCTGGTACTTGGTAGTTTAATCCTCCTGAATACTCCATAGGAGTTTTAACCTATATATATATATATAGTGTAGAGAGATACAGATTCAGAAAAGTTCACATTTCGTTGTAGCGTTCGCTTTTGGTGCATTACTGGCTATTTTTGTTTGTTTAATGTGGACAATAAATATATTTCTGTTCAAATACAAGGTACTTTGGGCCTGGTGTGGTTCATTTTCTGGACTCTGCTAGTCTACGCGTCTCCCCTCTCACATCCCTCTATATCAGAGAGAGAAAGGGAGTACATTTCCACAGAACTCAATCTCAGGAAAAAGGCACGTATAGTATTTGGATTTCATAAGTGTATGAAGATAGTTTAATGCTATAAAAAAACGTACCCAAATATAACCTGATATTGTATATTGACATGACATCTTGTGACTGTTAATAACAATGTGTGTTTTGAGTCATTTTTTACCGGGCATTCTTCATGTTATTGTTTACAATCCATGTGGATTTTTGTTTTTGTGTTCCAATGAATTTTATTTGATTTTACACTACGTATAGCAGTATTCCTAGTAGACGTGGAATATCTCACCCATCTCAGATTCGCCGACGATATCCTCATCCTAAGCCACACCCCTGAGGAGCTACAGGAAATGATCCATGATCTTGCCGAGGAAAGTAGCAAAGCAGGCCTCAACATGAACATAAAGAAAACAAAAGTCATGATGAGCAACAACAACAAAAACTCCAAAGTAACTGTGCTGGGAAAAGATTTAGAAACAGTAGAACACTATATATATTTAGGAAAGAAAATTACCTTCAACAATGACACTGGCGAGGAAATAAAGAGAAGAATCCAGATGGGTTGGGCAAAGTTTGATTCACTCAGCTACATCTTTCGAGACTCCACTCTTCCCATCTCCATGAAGAGGCAGGTATTTGACCAGTGTATCATACCTGCTCTCTCATATGGAGCTGAAACCTGGACAACCACCAAACGTTTGGAGAAAAGACCTGGGCCCCGTTGCAGAAATAGATACAATCGATTGTAAGTTACGATTAATCGTAAGTCAGAAAATGTACGCGTTTCAACCAATCAGATTTGCGCATCTAGAACACGTGATGTGACTTACGATTAATTGCAACTTACAATCGATTGTATCTCTTTCTACAACGGGGCCTTGGAGTGACAGAACGGGCTATGGAAAGAATAATGATAGGTGTAACAAAGAAGGACAGGATGACAAATATAGACCTAAGACAGAAATCAGGAGTGCAGGATATACTATTGACCATCAAATCAAAGAAAAGGAGATGGGCAGGACACCTACCCAGGAGGTATGACAACAGATGGACACACAAAACTACAGTTTGGACTCCTAGACACCTAACCAGAAAACGAGGGAGACAAAGCAGAAGACGGAGGGATGATTTAACAGCACAAAATGGCATTGTTTGGCAGAGAATAGCTCAAGATAGAACAAAATGGAAAATTGGTGAAGAGGCCTTCCTCCTGCAGTGGAGTGAAGTAGGCTGAAGAAGAAGCAGTATTAGTAATGATAGTTTGTAATACTTTTTAAGCGATGGTAAGCTATTATTTGTATAGATTGTTATAATTGATACATATATTTCAGTTTTATGGCAATTTTTTAGAAAGTATATCATTTGATAATAAACAATATGAACATAAGGCATGCAAGCATTATTGTCTAATGGTCGATCAAAAAGCAATATTGATAGCATTTTAATGATGCTTATACTTATGTTTATCCATTAAGAAAATGTTTATTCAAAGATAGATCCCTCTTAAAGCGTAAAGGGGATCAGCGGGCAAAGAACAGCACATATATACATGTTTTGGTACCGATGTGTGATATTAAATAGATGTTTAACACTTTACAAAGGGTTGTGTAATTCATAAACAATGCATATAATTACCACCACTTACGGAACAAACAATACCTCATGGTTCCGTATGCGCCAAGCGTATATAAGAGTGCGCCAATTCTATTCACGCGTACGTTTGTAGACAATAGAATCCCAGACGATGCGTTAGCCCTATACAAAAGGTAGTCTTCGTATGTAGACCATGAACGCATATTTTAGTATGGTGATGTGTTTCCCAACTATATAATTTGTTTCGGGAAACATATTTTTCTGAACATGTTGGTGGAACGAACTACTAAAGATGTAACCTTTCATTTATAAGAATATTATTTTTGGGTAGTGGTACCCTTTAACGATTACTCATGTTGAATTGCAAACATATATCTTCTAAATCATTCCAATACCAGCATATACAAAACCACGTGTAAAGGGACCTTTTAGGTATGTTACATAATTTAATGATGAAACCTATCGCCCTTTTGTGCAACCTTCACATAATCATTGTGAAATATTATATTTTATTTCCAACAATGCGAAAGTCTCTCTATTATATTGATTATCATATCAAGTATACCCCGTGAGTTTGCAAACAATAGTGATAAGCTATTCTTAAATACAACTTGTCTAAAGAACTGGATCAAGTAAATCATCAAAATCTGTGTTCAATCATTTCATTTGCTTTTTAGAAACGCGAGACTTACCCGTGGAATCATATCGTGACATCGGTACCTTTGTATGCCGTGGCATTAGCAGACTTTGCTATTAATTGGATCTTTTACGTTATCCAAACAAACTTGCCCATCTTTCTCAAAGAAGCGCTGAGATTCGACTTGTCCGAGGTAACACAAATGAAGATAATTGATTATGTATATACTCCGCAAAAAAAGAAACAGGAAACTTGTTTAAGTTGAAATATTTCATATTTATGTACAATAAATTGTACATTATCATATATCACAAACAATGGAGGACCGCACCATTCAACTGATATGATAATAGGTGTTTGCTTAAAACAAGATGTGCGGGACAAGTAAACTATGACATTATTAAACCTTATTGTCATTAACAAACTCCGAAAATACAAATTTGTCAATAAAACAGGGCCAGGTTATGAGAACATCAACATACTGGTCTGTCTTGAGGCATTAGGCTTGTCTGTTTCATGTGTCCCCTGCAATTGTAACCATAGTTACCTAGAGAAATGACATGTATGAGACTGCCGAAATGGTTGGCCAAGGGTGACATCAGGTTTTGAAGATCTTTGGACTACGTAACGGTAGAATTCTTTAGAAGACTTTATACCAAGTTTCATGCTGAAATAATTAAGGTCACAAACTGTGCTTTCGACGATTAAACCTTTGCCATGGAATTCCCCATTTTGTTACATTTAGATAAAAATAAAAACCATTAACGTTCACAGTTTGTCTTCATATATACTTTTTTTATTGAGATGAAAATAATAAATACCACATTTGTAATAAAAGATTATGCCATGTCATAAATATAGCGTTTTAGATTGTGCTTATCGACATTTATATGGTTGAATGGATGTTCCATTTTTGCTATTTTTGAAAACAGACCTTGCTGCGGTTAATTGACCGTGACAAGTCATGCAAGAATGATTTCATCTGGATTTTATTCCAATATTGAAGATGGTCATTTTATCTTTAATTTGATATACAATAACATATATTTTATCGTAAATAAATATGAGATATTTTGTCTTAAATAAGTGTCCTGTTTCTTTTTTAGCGGAGTATATATTATTACTAGTAGTCAACATGTCAAGCGCGACACCATACGTACGCGCATAGGATCCTGATCTACAGTAATCGCTTGCGCTCCGAGTCTTTTAGATGAGCGAATTATCGCCAAAGAGCTGATACAAGTCTTCGATTATCGCATTGGGATTTAGAGCGCAATAAAGAAAGACTCCACAGAGTTTGGATATACAGGGTGGCCCCCCAAAAAACGGAACGGGGCACTTCCCAAAATATAGCAACAAAATGATTATGTCAATCAGTTAGGCTGTCTTTTCCAATGAATAATGATACCAGGAACAGTCATTTTGCTCGTGTAGTTTTTGTTTTACGGCGCTGTGAGTGACACCATGTTGGGTTCCCATTTTTGTCAAATTTTACCAAGTCAATGCCTGATAAATCGCACTTACTGCCAGTCATAGCATCGAACAACTATGCCCATTCTCTCGGTACACAGCTGAATGCACACTAACAATGGCGTGCGTATTGTTCGTTGTTCGATGTTATGACGGGCAGTAAGTGCGATTTATCAGGCACTGACTTGGTAAAAAATGACAAGAATGGGAACCTGACATGACAGGTGTCACTCACAGCGCCATATAACAAAAACTACACTACCAAAATTAATGTTCTTGGTATCGTTTTTCATTGGAAAAGACACCCTATCCGATGGACATAATAATGTTGTTACTATATTTAGGGAAGTGCCCCGTTCCGGTTTTTTTTGGTGGGCCACCCTGTATAGGCCCACAGATAGTAGAACCAATATTTACGGGGTGCATGTGAACGCCGGGGCGGGGTCACCGATTCGATTGAGGAACATGTCTGATTACGATTATAAATGCACATTTACGGTAATGGAATAAGATTTGTTGAACCTAAAAAATTACAATTTTCTCTAACCTCCGGACTGTTGAGCCCTTTGAATAGTAATTAATCGGAATAATAGTGAACTTTCTGAACTTCGTAATTCTGAACATATTAATTATACGTATTACTGAACATGATGAAACGGTCGAAAGAACAAATAAATTGAAGATTTGTTTTTTCTTCGAAACATAATGACCTTCTGAACAACTTGGGGCTAACAATGTGTATTGTCCGAACAAAGGCCACTAACCACTTAAGGTCTGCTTATGATGGCTGGTCTCCCCATTCATACAAAGTTCATGATGATTGTTCAATTTCGTTTTTATTTCGATTTATGTCATTGCTTTAAATTGATTTCTACAATATATATAAGTGTTACATTGAAAACAAATGTTTTATCTGATGTGTTCAATTCTGTAAACTCATTTAGTTGCAAATAAACGCTATATTTATTTCCCCATTTTTCTGCCAGGTCGGTTTGCTGTCAGCAGTCCCACAAATCACCTTATTGGTATTCACCCTGTGCGGAGGAATTTTGGCCGACTTTCTGTTGTCAAGAAATCGATTCAGCCTGACAGCGATTCGAAAGGTCATGTCAACCATAGGTATGACAATTCTGATAAGCCATCATGAATCGTAAAATTGTACATGTATTATGGTGACACGGCGTGTGATACTGTGTCGATTTCTCCGAAAACTCGCATAAGTACGCGTCAGTACTATGGTTATTAAAGTGATCCATCATGTTTATTATATTATAATTTCTTCAGAATTTCTTCAAAAATGTGAGGGTTTTAATCATAAACCCTAGCTGTAAGATTCCTCTGTGTGATGTGTCAGCGATAGTTTCATGAAGGAGCAGTTATATGGACCGGTCTTCCAAATATAATTACTCTTCCCAAATAGTTGTTGTTAATTTATATTGGCGCTTGTTAAAAAATAACTACTGATATTTATGTTGAATGATTTAGTTGATTGGTCACAAAATATTATTTCAATGTTGAATTTATATTTGTAAAAAATATATATATTTGTACTTCTTTGTTTCTGTATCTGTGTTTTGTATATTATGTTGTAGGGCCTCTGCGAAAAACAGTGCAGCTCCGATCACTGACAGAGCTACCCTACTGAAATAAAAACGAATAATTAATATTTTTGTATGGAAAAAAGCATGTTTACATGTTGAAAATTTGTGTCAGATTGTATCACATACTGGCCACTGATGTTTACTACAATCAAAGCGTTCCTGGAATGCTCTACATAATTCAACCATAAATATCTCCATGACCAGCTGACCAGGGAGACATTTCAAGAAAAAGAAAAGCATTCTTATTATTCCTTTATTCGGTAGGATTTTATTTCATGATAATGCAACATGGTTGTATAACCCACAGTGATAGCCCTTGCGTGCGTTAATCGTCGTTGCGGTTTATGCGCACCTACTGCCCAATGATGTTACAATAATAATAAATATCTCCATGATTATAATAAGACATTTGAAAACAACATTAGATATCTTGTATATATTTCTTAAGTTGAATGAGATGTCATTTTCACGATAATTCCAAGTGTTTTTCTTTTTATTACCAACAGGAATGCTCCCTTCGAGTATGTTCATCGTCATTGCTGGCTATGCGGGCTGCAACGCTCCTGCCAGTATTACCTGCATCTCGCTGGCTCTTGGTTTCTCCGGTCTTGCCTACTCGGGAGCGACCCTCTCCATGATGGAGTTTGCCCCTCCCTACGCCGGAATAGTCGTGGCCATAGCCAACACGTTTGCAACGGTAGCCGGGTTTGCGGGGCCACTTGCTCTCAGTGTTTTCACTGAAAATCAAGTAAGAAACACTTTGTTGTGTTTTTCTTTTTGTCGTAGAAAAGCAAAACAAGATTGTAAAATTGTAAGATGTTGGTTAAAATCGTTGTAATTATATAGACTGAAAATGGAATAAATGAAAATGAGAACAAGGCCAATGTGATTCGCAGGGAATCGAACCCGAGACCCTACTTCCCTCTTTCCTTTAACCATGTTAACTTTCCTCTTTCAAGGCTGATGTGCGAGGCTGGCGACATTTCTTCTGGCTGTCCTTCGCGGTCACCATCGTCCCCTTGGCCATCTTTATGGTCCTCGGCACCTCGGAGGTTCAAGAGTGGGCCAAACACGTCGACGACGACGATGAAGACGATGATATTGCAGACTCAATGCCTGGGGTTAGCGAGAAAAAAGATAAAAATGGAAAATGGCATCATGAACAGTAGTTATAGTTAGAGTTGGGGAACTGCATCTTGAGCATGTTGAATAAGTAAACATTGCGGCTTGCACAGTAATATGATATGCAGCGTATTTATCATGTACATCTTGGGTTAAGAATATAAACAATTTCTCGTAACCGACATTGGGATTCAATTGGTCAATCAATTTAAATATTACCAATTTGTTACGTTAAAACTCCTTTTGTGTATGCTTTAGATTCGTTTAACCTTTATTAAATAAACGTTTAAAATTCAGTTCGAATATGAGATAAGAACGTACATTTCTTAGCATAGAAAATTATTCTTAGATCTTCTTGTTGTAAGCCAAGAGGATGTCGCCTGAAAAAAAGTAAAGCTTCTCTGCTATAGCGAGGTGGAATTACTACGTCAACCGCTCACACATTTCAGAAACCGCCTAGCGACCATATTGCGCAATCAGGTTCAAGTTCGAGTTTATTTTTCCATGTAACATCGTATCATCGATAAAAACTTGTAGTATAATCAATGTAGCATAGTATGATCAATATAACATTGAATAATCAATGTAACATATTATAATCAAAATAACATTGTATAATCAATGTAACATAGTATAATGAATACAAACAAAATACAACAAAATGTAATTAACAAAAGATAAGTAATCATTGTGAATATTTAGGGGTCCATTAGAAGACAGAGCTTGTGAATTATGGATATTATGAAATTAGTACAAAGTACAAAATATGAATAATAATACACAAAGAACAAAAGAACAAGTTCGACATTATAAATTAGCAATAACGTTCAGGGTGTCCTGACCAATCAATTTGTGTCTTGTTTGTACATGAACGTTGCGTAGTTGAAAAGGCAAATTTGTGTTTAAGCATAAACGTAAAATGTATTGCATAAAAGTTGCGTCCAATTGCAAATTTGTGTTAAATTGGAAGTCAAAGTTGTTGTGTGCAACACACCCTGTGCCCTGTTTCATATAACTTTTCCAATTATTGTAACTTGTAAGTGTCAAATTATGGTAATTACCATGGCAACAACTAGAATGCTTGATGCTAATTGGCTGTTGGCATAGTAGTTACCATAATTGGACTTCCAACAATATGACAAACTTTATGAAACGGGATCCCGGTCATTATTACTTTTTTAAGGGAATTAATTTGTTATGCATCATTCATGAAGCAGTCTTTCTTCAAAATCCTTTCTTTTTTTATATAAGTGAATGATTCATAACAAAAGTAATTAAACTTGTTTGTTTCATTCTCTTCCTCCAATCGCGTCATAATGCGTTATGTCATCATGACGTCATTGCGTATAGAGACAAACTTTACATGTTTTGTGCAGTAATAAGCTGCAGTGTATTTTAACAATGTGAAATTGACTTTCAGTGCATTGCGAGCGAAGGGTTTTTACTCTGTATGTGTGCTGACTTAAATTGTATGACACTTTTATAAACTATGAAACAAGTATTTCAGAATTATGCATCAGCAGGTATAGTTTAACAGTTTGCAATTTTTAAATGTCATATATTTTGTGTGCAATAATTTAAATGATATACTATTGTTGCATTCCTTTGTATCTAGTTGTCCTATTTGAATAGCATCTTTACATGTCAGTCATTTTACTCAGATTTGTACTGTTATACACTCAGAAACGAACATTTTATCTGGTTGTTTACACGATCATTTGGCATTTTTTGGTAACAAACTTTATATTAAATTCAAACATAAAGAGAACTGACTATGAATATATTGAATAAATTAAAATGAGCAAAGAAAAAATTTGATTTGCTTGGAATCGCACCTTGACTTTGTGGTTTCGCGATCCGGAGGTCTCCGGCGAATCCTATTTGTTATAAAGTAAACTTTATATTACGTTCATTTCGATGGTTGTATTGTACGTTATGAATTGTGCCGAGGGCGAATGCTGTAATATCTGATAATTGATAATACATTATTGTTTACCGAAAATAAATTGTATTTCTAGTTTTCTTTGATTATGTATCAATATCTTGTATATTGCCTTACACCGTAAACCATGTCTGAGGCACTGTTGAGGCACTAATAATCATAATAATAATAATACAGGTTACTTTATATAGCGCCATTCACACCGTTTCAGAGCGCTTACAAAATAACAATTAATACATTTTTAAAAATGACAACAAGATTCTTACAAACTACAACAAATCAAGGAAAATAGGATTTTAGGGATTTTTTAAAGGTAAGTACATGCGAAATATACTATCGAAATGTGTTCGTCACTCATGTGTGGGTGGCATCACCTCGTGGGAGTGGGTGAGATGGGGTTACAGAACGAAGCGAATAGAATATGAAAGATGCGACTTTGATTTTCATTATGGATTTTCGTGTGTATGAGAAGTGCAACATTTGCTGTACCGATTACAATTATGGCAACGATTGTATCATTCCAAAATTTCATTCAGTAATAAATAGTTAATGAAGTAGCAAAATATAGGAGTGCGCTGAAACGGAGGGAGACAAAAATGATGTTCTTTTTTGTTTGGCCTTGTATCATTTCTATTACATACTTTCGCGATGTAACACTTCGGTTTCAAATTAAACATTGTTTATGTTTCGGGGTGGAATAAAGAAAAAACATATTAGATAGAAAAGTGGCGGATACGTTAGGCAGCGGCAGGGCTGGTTGGTGGGTTTGGAGGGGGGTACAAGATTCCCCACGAGGTTGGCATACGTAAAGACAGTGGGATAGCAGCTACGTGTTTCCTGATGAGTTTCTCCACTGGGACAGGGTTGGGCAGGGCGATAACGGGCATCACGGCATTTCACGGGGGAGCAAAGTTCCCCTTGCCTCAGACCGTTTTCCCCCTCGAATTGAAACAGACCCATTCTGGTGTTTGCCTTGCCCAGTTTACGTGAAAACAAAAGGACATTAGCGGCCTTATGACAACTGCTATATAAACATTGACAAAGTTACAATGTAGCGACTTTCTTTCCCAAAGACAAACAAACGTGATGATGAGGGTCGTCGTGTTTACTTCATGTATATTTGTTACCGAATAGCATCCCACATCCTTCTTGATAACGTCACATCGGTAGTTTTCGTAGACTAATGAATAACCAGGTAATGGGCGTTACCGAATAATTGATGGGCCACATAATTATGCAGGTTATCTCTAAATATTTGTGTCAGTCCATTTTAAGGTGTTTGTGACTAAAAACATTTCAAGGAGGTTTAGTTTTTATTTTCTCCTGTACCTGATCAGTCAACAGATTGAAGTGAAATTGTATTTTGCAAGTTTCTTTTACCATGGATTTGGATCCTTTGACCGAAAGAAATACGTTTACCATTTACCAGAGATGAGCAATTCGTTGGACGCGCTGCTTATCATTTTTGTTTTATGTCCGACGGAGTTCGTCGTGAGAGTTACTGTCACCATCCTCCGACTTGGGGGAAGCTGAGGGGACATTCATTAATTCCGACGGACGTATTTAGCCAAACACGCATAATGTAAGATGAAGTATGCTACGCATCTACATGAATCATTCGCGATTGTGTCATGTATAGCACATTTGACGGCTGGTTTATTTCGTCAACCTGCAATCAATTTGTTGGAGCGCCCTGCACAGTTCCCTGATTATTCTCAAACGTGACAAATACATTTGTGACAATTCTCTGAGACGAAACAAATCTCTAACTGCAGCTATCTCTGGGGTTGACGTCGAATCGCATTTTGTAATAGAATTAATTATTTAGGACACAGGATGTGTGACAGACGGATAACTGTATCAGAACAGCCGCTACAGCGGAGTAAAGTCCTTCATTCGTAATTTCCAGTATTAATCAAAAACCTGGCATGCATAGTAACCCGATAATGTTCTTAAACGAAACGATTGAATGTATTGTCAGGGTATACTGGTGAAGTGCGTTAAATTATATTCAATATTTGAGATTTCGTACGCTCATTGTGTCTGCAAGTCTTGTTTTTGTTATATTTTAGAACACCAAACTACCATATATATTTTGAACTCTGATTGGAAGCGAATTATATAAGTTGCTTTTTTTGTTATGGGTAGGTAAATAAAGACATTGTAAACAAAGACAAATATGAATCGAAATGGAGGTGGAGAGTGTGTTTTTCTACTGGAGCATACAGATTACTGCAAAATAATACAAACATGAATATCTGCAATGATTTCTCCGATACTCATTCCGCAAATGATCATGTCTTCCGAAGCCCTCGGTTGTCCTTATCCAGTCGACATTTCCCGAACATCAGCTTTGACGACCTCGCACTCTCTGCGAGATCCGAACTCTGCTTCTCATCGTCGACTGCCTGGAACCGGTCTAGACTAGTAAGAAATGGATCCTGGACCGGTTCTCAAAGACAGCGCACCGATGTCGCTGATCGCAACGAGAGCGACCGACCGGCAACAACGGCAGTGTCACCTAGAGGCTGGTCGAGATTAGATGGAGTTGCACTCGATGTCGGTAGTCGACGACATCGTGCGGAGGTCAATGCCCACTGCAGGTATGAACGATCGTCGTCGCCATGGTCGTTGAGACCAGTTGGAACTGAATCATGTTTTGGAAGTCGTGTGTTTGACCATGTCGATGTCAATGACCTGGGCAAAGAATTCGTTCGACCGACGACTTCGTACTTGACACGGGCGGTGAATGTAACTGGAAGTCCTCTTGCGATCACCCCACGTACCCGCCCTAGAAACACACGCAGCTCCTGTGACAGATCCACACAAGTTAAAGGCACGGTGACTTAATTGTATTACGCATTTATCATGACAACATTACATGCTAAAACATTTTCAAATTGCAAAATGATATTAATCATTAAAAATATAAAATACATATATGTAGGCCAGCTCTCGCAAAGGACCCTGGTACACGCTCATATCCACTTCTATAATATGGTAAGGAGAGCAACTCAACGTTTTCTTAGTCACTTATTATGGTTATCTGGGTAAGCATGTATTACCTATTAAAGGGGTAGTTCAGTTTTGGTATAGAGGGCACTTCAAGAATGTTTTTGTTTGTGAGGTAATGAAAAAATTTGTGTCAGATTTGAAAGAGCATACAATTTTAATGACAGAATAAACTTTATTTGATCAAAATCGGTTCAGAAACAGCTGAAATATTAATCAATATATCCGATCTGAATAAACTTGAGGCCCAAGGTTTATTCGATGAAAAATTAGAAACACAATACAATGCTTACACTTTTTCAAAAAATTTCAAAAAAGGTTTAAAATAGTTGTTGATGATTTCTCTATTTAATCATCACTTCACAAAACATCACATGCACAATTTGTTTGTATAACAAAGGGTTTAAACCAATGCCTTTTTAGAGCACGCCCTCTTGCGTTTTAACAGCTGTTTTTGAATGATAACAGGCCTTTTACTTAGTCATTTGTAATGTTGTATACCTTTAGAGCATGGTGCGGTTATGACTATTAGTTTGTAATGTTATGATGCAGGTACTAAAATTAAGTTTGACCAAAACTATATACTATCCCTTTAATTAACCCTAAATGGCAACTAAAATAATTTTGTATAACGTCTTACTTAGCACAATCATCTGAAACAAGACAAAATGAGTCAACTGATGTGTGGTTTAAATGGTTTTGTCGAGGCCATTGACCTCAGTATGATGTCGACGACTACCGAATTATCTATGCCTAGCGATTTTTGATTCCAAGGCCTGGAATTAGAAATCATCTCGATGACAATAGATACCCAATTTGATAATGCAATATTCCATCTTCTTTTGTTTCCCAGAACACAGAACTCGTAGTCACATGACAAAGGACGGCCGACGCAGAAGAAAGACAGCGCCAGCTGCTGCAACCGCGCAAGAACTAGTAACAACACGCATGTTCTCACCCAGTAAGCATATCTCTTGTGTCTTTTAGAGAAAGAAGTAGTGATTGTGTTTCGTATATGTGATAGTGGTTTGTTAAATATTCCATAGCATATGTATCCTCATTTTATTCATTATTATTCCATTATTAATGGTTGTACTTTCATGTATTAATGTGAATCAATTGAGAGATATTCTGTTATATAACAATTTTCCAAGGAATATTTTTCAGTTTAATTTTTCAAATAATTACATACATTACGTACTATGTTAAAAATACCAACGAATTGGATCCAATAGGGGAACACGACCGGCAGGAGTTAGCCATAAAGGCACAATCAGAAAATGCCAAAGTAAGTTCACAAAGAGATCGTTGTATTACCATAATTATATTCACTTTTAGTATTCATATTTCAATTATCCAATTATTCATTTAACCATACAGAACAACATGGACAGGACAGGAGAAGAAAACTGACTATTCGAGTCAACCTCGATCACCTCATGACCTCGCAAGATGACGTCATCGACCATTCACCGGAAGCAGCTGGTCATTCCGTGGGTCAAAGGTCAACATCATCCCCAACTTCCAGCATGGCCGATCGAACCGGAAATGATGACGAAACACAACCACACGATGAAACAACCGTATTTGATAATGTACAGCATACGTACTAGATTTATTATATGCATTATAATTAAGTAATATAGGTTTTCCCGCTCAATTTTGCGATTGTGTCAATCGAATTGATGATAGGAGCAAACGAATTCGCGCGATTTGCGATCGCCGTGTCAAAGCGGCATTCGAATTCGTAAATAGTCGTTCAAAATCACGTAGGAGCAAGTGAATTTGCACAAAGAGCCCACCTTTTCATCAATGGTCATTCGAATTCGCGAAAGGGCAGTTGACAGTTGGCTGCACATTCGCGAATTCGAGTGCCCATAAATGAACTTCTGTGTCTATTCACGAAAGCGTATGCGTATGCATGAATTCGCTTGCACTTATTCGGAATTTGGAAGACCGATACCAACGATTACGCGGTAATGCGTGAATTTGAATAACCCTTAATGAATTCGATTGAAAAAAAGTGTAAAATTGAGCGGGAAAACCTATATTACATTATATTATATGACTTAATAAATACGATTGATTGATTGGCTCAACACAGTCACGTGATTGTCATCATATTTTGTTATATTACACGGCAGAGCCTACTATTCACCGCATGGCGCGCACTGCAAGAGAGATTGTATTATGACGTCACAATGAGAACGAGAGGGGTTCTATTATGACGTCACAAAGACTTGCCAATATATCACTTCGAAATGCCACATTTTCTAATCGAGGTCAGAGAGAGGCAGAAAGTATGACTTTTGTCATATGATATAACTGATGTTAACTTTGTTGTCGGGAAAATCATAGAATGTTCTGTGATATTCCCGCCACCACCAGTTAACATCTGCATGTATAATGTTCATTAATGGAAAATGCTGATTAAAGCGTACAAAATGCAATAAAGAAAATGTATTATGATATAATTAAAAGGTGCTGTTCCCAAGAAGCATAATAATTATTTCGCTATATAATTATTGCTTCTTTTCATTTTGGTATCCTGTCGACAGGACCACTTATAAGATCAGTGGTTTACTGAAAGGACTGTGCAGTTGTGACGGCAAGAAATAAACATACATACATTAACATCAATGAACATGCATTCATCATGTTCATGAATTACTTGATTAATTAATGAATAAATACAAGTTTATATAGTCACAAATCTGGTAAATATATATAATTTGATTCCATCGTATTTCATTTGTTCTTCCTTTCAGACAAACCCGTCCCTCGAGACACAATCTGCTGTCCAATCAACCAATACGACTACCGAAAAACGACCGCCTAGTGAAACGACGTTCACAGAGACTCAAGAGTCTGCTGTAGCAAGGAAGACAATATTCGAAAACAGCGCCACGGGACTCCCAGGGTTACGTTCAGCCAATCAGAGTGTCGAATCACAATCTCGCTCGCGGCGGGAATCCCGAAGAAAAACAAACGGCAGTTCCCGTCGTAATGAAGCTGCAGCCGCGGGAACGTTAAAAGACCCCTTCGGGAATCTCCTGTCCGAACTGCGAAAGCCTCACTTCCAGCGAACCATATTACAGCACAATCACGACCACCATCATCACCATCAACATGAAACCAAAGACGCTGATGATGATGACGGCGATGATCTTAACGCTGCTATCAACCAGTTAGAGCGCATGAGACTGGTATTCGCACGAGATGCGGGCATGGGTGACACGTAGTCTAAACTCTTCATATAAATTATTTCCGGTGAATATTTACCATCAGTATTCTTCAGCCACTTTGTCACCAAGTAATACACAAATTGTCCTTCAAGTTATCCCAACCTACCGCACACCATCCGATCCGGAATGACAAAAAGTAAAGGATCAGAAATATACACCGGCATGTCGTTGGCCAGTGTGGTCGCGGATTTGATCTGGCCGCGGCATCTATCCGGGCAGTGCAATGTAGGTTGCTGCTAACTTCAAAATGCATAGTTTTAGTAACCAAATGTAATCAAAGCAACTAAATTGAACTTAAGCTACCAAATCTAACCGCAGTCACCAAATATAACATAGCTATCATATTTAGGGTTAGGGTTGGGTTTAGTTTTGTTCTCAGCCATATTTTTGCAAATTGAAGTTAGCAACGAAAGATAAGCTGCGCGCGGATCTTGTCCTTCCGGACCTTTTCCGCGGCCGGACCTTTTTCGCTCCCACACCGGATCGGATGTGGATAGTGCAGTAGTCATCGTGTCATGAAGTAGCGGTAAGACAGTGCAGTGCCGCTCACTGACTCGACGATTCCGCCTGATAACAAGTATCGCTGTCTATATACTCCGATGCTACTCTTAAATTTGTGTTATGTAGACTTCAATCATAATAACAATTTTAGTTGTAAGATTATTCTATATGGTGGATGATAGTCTCATACAAACAAAAAACAATGATTACCTAGGCAAATGAAATTGCAACATTATGTCATATTAAAGTTTCTATGGTCCATTGATTTTTTGACTACAAACGAAAAGCGTTGTTAAAACGAGTTTGAATTCACTCATTCATTTATTTCCATAACAAGTGAGCCATTTAAAAAAATTTAAAGACCCATCTCATTCTTCTGTTACCATGTGTCAAACAACAAGGTACATGTACAAGCGAGTTTGGTTGAAATTGACAAAGTTAATGCGGATATGTTTGAAGGCGCCCTCTATAGTCGACGGTCATTGCACGCTTGGTTTACACCCATGTTGGTATTACGTCTCGTTCGGTGAATTACATGATGCCTGAAAGTCTGAACTTTTCATTTTCCCAGACTCAAAACTTGACCTTCAGTCCCGAACCGTACTCCTTAGCACAAATCTCAGCAACCAATCCTAATCTCAACTCTTAATCCTAATCATAAGCGTCTGAATTATGACTGTATTATTATTTTACTAGACCTAGAGGGTGAAATAGAAGTAGACCGACTTGGTGTAGACCAAACGGCAAGCTACCAAAGTTATTCCGCAGGAAAACCTCCTTGAATAGATAGGGCCCATATTCATTAAAAAAAAACAAGCTAGCTTAATTTCATGCTAAATCTATTTCAGATCATAATATATACAGTTTAGTGAGCAATAAACTATATCTCCTAGTCCCCAACTAGGCTTAGCTGGTTAAGCCTTAACCCTAATCCCACTGGGGGGGGGGGGCCTTTTTGCACCCCCCCCCCCCCTGTCGTTTTTTTTCGACGTGCATCTAGACCGTTTGGAATTTCACGTTCAAACTTCATGACTATTTTCTCTCAAGTCTCCCGCATGTTTTGATATATAATTCACCTCGGTCGGACCTGTAGAACTGATTTTAGAGGTCGATAATTGCTCGTCCGTCACAAAAAAAATGTAATTTTTATACAGGTTTCTATGTAATTCCTATATCCGATGCCATGCAAACTCCAAATATGTTATAATTGTTACTTTGAATTATAATTTGTATTATTTCGTTGTTATTAGTTGAATTCATACACTTCAGAGATAAATTCTTCTTTAAAAAAAAAACAACAACAACAAAAAAACAATAAAATACATAAGAATGAAAACAATGTGGATAAATCCGGGAATACTAATTTGCATATTTATGCAAATTAGTGATATATTTTATCACCATAAAAAACATGGATATGATGAATAACATCATTTGAAAGTATTTTTACAGAAAACCGGAAGAAATCCTGTAATTTCTTTTGATTTTAGATGAAAATCCCAATTTTTCTCCCAAATTCGTCCAAAAT
The DNA here is from genome assembly GCA_037951105.1 of Echinarachnius parma. Taxonomy (NCBI): domain Eukaryota; kingdom Metazoa; phylum Echinodermata; class Echinoidea; order Clypeasteroida; family Echinarachniidae; genus Echinarachnius; species Echinarachnius parma. The sequence continues at coordinate 126,385 of JBAMJV010001323.1, read as the reverse complement.
TTGCATATTCAAAATGTTAATTAATTATTTTAAAAAAAAAATAATGGTCCAATTTTTTTTTCTTTTTCATATTCTTATTCTACTTGACTTGTTTTACGTGTGTGCCAATTTTCAAGTCGATCGGTCCATTCGTTGCCGAGATTTGAGGGGGGGGGGGGCCAAAACAGCCCCCCCCCCCCCCCCCCCCCCCCCCCCCAGTGGACTCAAGTGACCAAAATAACCCAGTGGGATTAGGGTTAATAGATACCCACTTTTTAAAGCTAACCATTACAGTTAACTACAGGATTATGTGTTAAATACTTAGCCACGTCCTCCTAAATAGACTTAGCATTAAACTAAGCTAGCAGGTCTTTATGAAACATGCGATATAATAAATACAGCCAGAAAAATATGAATTATGTGTGCATGATGTGTAAAATGTAAGTTCAGTGATGTTATTTTCGAACTAGGTGGGGGTGACCCAAATGCAGAGGCTTTGAAGAGAGTGTGTGAGTCATCCGTAATAATGTAATATACATCTGGAAATGAATGCGAGTACCATAGATGTTGATTAAAATCGATCACACATGTTTTAGAAACAACCATATAATTAATGGTGTAATCTAATGTTGACGTGTATATATTTATCACGTTAAATAACATTGTTCTTTTTAGTTTGTCCTGTTTTAAGGTGACAGATAAGGGGTGGGACAGAATGAACAGTCATTATCTTTTTGAAACATCACCATATCACAAACAAAAATATTCATAACATTTATCAAGTTATGCATCTTCCAATCGACTTTTCTTTCTTTGTATTTGTTTTCTACCAAAATTCTACCAACCAAATGAACGCCATGATATCTAACTGTCGTATAACCCGCATGATTCAATATTTCGTTATAATTTTGAACTATTTTACTGACCAGAAATATATGCTATAAACGAAAAAGAGCAAGGAAATGTTTACCAACATTTTGCTAAAATTAATGTTGGCTAAATTCGCATACATTGACAAAATTTTGACCATAATTACGTCAAATTTTGGCAAAAACATACCTATAATGCTACCATAAGAATGTATCATTAAGACAAAATATTTTGTTGGGGTGTTTCCCCCCGGAATCCGAGACCTCCGGATGGTCAGGCCATGTAGACCGATGCTCTACCAACTGAGCTAGAGAGCTCTTGTGACGGTTGCCTGTACCTAAAACACCAAATGTTTGCTCATGTTTATTTTTGCTATTTTTTTCATTTGAAAACGCTTCCTAATCAAAAAGAAAAACACTGACAAATTAAAAAGAAATGTAGCAAGCCTCTTTTTCAGAACTTATTTGCATAGTGTTGAACTTCAAAATGTCTTTTAAAACGTTGATCGTGAAAATAATTCCTAATTACTGTATTGAGTTTGGTTCAATGATATTCTCATGAACAAACGTAGGCCAAATGTAATATTAACCAACTATATACAAACTCAAACGTCAGACGTAATTTCAAGGCAGCATAAGGCTGACAATTATATTTTTGATCAATATGCATTATATGATAATGATAATAGTCTTTATACACAATTGTATGAAATAAGTATGGACATCATAATTATCATGGATACGAAAATACATGTACTTACAAACACAAACACACGACTGTCATAAAGACACAGAGATGTCAATTTGAAACTAAACTTCCATTATCCAATGGAAAATCAATAATGTGCCCTTGAACACCTTTTGAATCACATATAAAGTAAAATATAATTATAACTGAATATACACCTAGGGGGCAATTTCAATAAATTCTATTGCAAATGCTAATCAGACCGCAAAGCAATATAATTAATCCTCTTCTTTGAGAGCTCATGAACCGTACAGTAAATATTATTCATATTGTTCTCAATGCACCCCCGGGGTTATGTCATACCACGCACCCAACTGGCGTTGTCAGTGAATGGTTTAAGCCATACCAGAAAGAACACAGTGTGCCACAGTGTGAACACACTGTATTTCACAGTGTGGACCACAGTGCGAACATACTGTAGACTATGATAAATGTGAGCGTTTGAACAGCGCGAACACTAATCACACTGTATACACACTGTGAACACATTGTGAAACTGCTCTGATACACAGTGTGAGCAAACTATTTTACACATTGTGAACACAGGCAATTTTACACTGTGGTGACAGTGTGTTCACAGTGTGTTCACAGTTTGATCACAGTGCGCTCACAGTGTGATGAGTGTTCAAACTGTTAAAACGCTCCAATTTATCATAGACTAAACATATTTGTTTTACATTTTCAACAATATATATCTAACATGATTCACACAAAAACATATAAACACACGAAATCGACTCAAAGCAGCAAAATTGTAATAAAAACAACTGCAATGCATACACTATTGCAATTTAGTTGTATCTCTATTGCATGTTATGAACGATCTGTACTGCTTTAGAGCAAATGTGTGATCATAACAGAAAAGTGGGGAATACAGAAAAAGGGAGGCTGCTATATTCGGTGGTATTTTCTTTTTTTTTCAAAACAAAATGTCATGTATTATGGGAAAAGTTTGATATGCACGTTTTCTGCCGCAACCGGGAAACTGGTGTTTTATTTGAAGATAAAATAATTATGTTATATTTGTGGTGGCCTGCGAAAATTCATTGTTTGACGCGATGTTTATAATTTATACAAAAAGAAAGGATAAGGGTTCCTAGCGTTAGATGGATGGGGTAATGGGATAATGCTCAGCAAGAAAATGGAGGATCTTTCGCAGAATCGAAACGAGAACCTAGCTAGCAACTGTTACGACCAACGTGTGTAAACGTTAAAACCTTTTATTTTAATTTCATGTGGCAGTCCACCATCCACATGCGCAGATTCCGCGCATGAGTGAATTATTAAGGTGAGTAGGGCTCCTAGCCTCCTACATATGGGGGTAATAAGTGCAGCGCCGCGTGAAGAGGGAACAGAAAAGGGGTATACGGTCAGACCCATTCTGCTCTTATTGACTCAGGGATGCGTTGCTAATGACTCTTCAGATCAAAGACACCACCACCACCAGCTTCTCTGATTCTATTCCACCAAACTTTTTTTCTCTGTTGTTGTATTCTAGACAAATACGGTGGGGTTTTTTGTCAGGATTGTTGTCTCCTACTAATGAAGTGTACACTACTCAAATACTCGAGCATTTTCTTCGGGGGAATATAGCGTACGTATATACCCGTGTCACTTTGTTTACCGTGCTAACACCACCAGTTACTAGATAACATTGCTAATGCACTCGCATCGGGGATCGCGGTTGCGTTTTTTTGGTTTGTTTTGAAGAGCCTTCGAAAGAAAAAAAAACACGAGGAGAACCAGCATTTAATCCGCAGAGCGCCGCGCTGGTACGATCGTGCAAAGTCGCACTATGCAATACATTATACAGATACAGGTACATACATTTACCTCTCCAGTTTGTTAAGGGTTAACTATTCAAACTGGAATCGCGTCAGTGTATCGATAATTGAATGATGTCAATCAGGATCCATCTACCACTTGGAAACTCGTCGACAATCTGCCGGTGCGATGCGTAATAATTTGTGACACCAAGAACAATCTGGTTTTAAAGAAACAACGTATTTTTTTTTGTTTTTTCGTTTTCTAACGTCGGTGGTGTCATACATATTTCACCGGAGTCTCTTTACCATCTGAAGACGTACGATTGGAAAGCAAGGAACACTCATTCATGATACTTTCCATCTTGGATGCAATGCGGGCATTCGGTTATGGTTTAGATCCCGTTTAGAGTCTGTGAATATAACGGATTTTCGTGTGTTTTTATTTCAATCAACGGTTTAAATTTATTAAAACCATCATGACCGCTAACGGATGATACGGATTCTTGAAGATTTCTGCAAAGTTTTGTTTTTCTCAAAAAGGTAAGTTTAAGTAGGTATACTATAGGCTTACTATAGTTGTATTGGTTATAATCAAACACATTCATCTAAGAGCTTTTAAATCATACTTGCTAAATTTGAAACGGAACTCTATAAAAGTAAGAACAATATGTTCATAAGATCAAAGAAAATACTTATGACAATCAAATATATCGAAAACAAATAAACTATACATAAGCTTAGATGCTCTTTAATATTTCATTGACAACATTTATAAATGCATCATGCGAAAAATAGGTAATAATACTATACTGTTATGGCAAATTAATTGGTTTCTTTTGGGGGATTACTTATGTACTATTTGTTTGTCGCGAACTTTGGTAACCATTTAGAATAAAAAACGAGATAAATAGATGCAATATAAACATTATTTCGTAGCCGAGTACAAACATGTATAATGTAATCAACATGCAGTAAAAAAAAAACATTTTACTAGTCATGAACCCGATCTAACATTGTCCTGTTAAATTTGCATCAATTTAGCAATTTGTTTTATTCATTTTCATTTACACAAAGAAAGCATGAACACATGACCTTCGTTGCTAGAAACAACATTCTATACCATCTATAGAAACCCATGTCAAAACGCACCTTTTCAACATCATGTTAAAATGGCAATGTTGAATATACAGTCAAACCTGTATAAGTGGCCACCTGTCTATAGCAGCCAACCTGCCTATAGTGGCCATCGAAAGTGATCCCCTGCTAAGAAAAACAATGCTATGAAACCTATCTATAGAGGCCACCTGCCTGCAGCGGCTACTAGTTTTGTTTACCTCGGGCGGTCACTATACACAGGTTTGATTGTACATATCAAAACAAATTGCGTTTATCGACAATAATTATAGTTACCATGTTAGCCTTCATAATGATTGAACACGCATAATATATGGGCTTTAAACAATTGATAAACACACCTGATAATTGGCAAAATGATAATTGATGATAGAGAAACGGTATTTGCGTTAGAAGTGTGTCTTATAACGTTTTAGAGGACAGAATGGTATTGATGAAATGTGACTGTCTAAGAAAATTTGATTTTAGTTTTTGCTCTGGAGGTTTGGAGTATGGATTATTTAAATATCCACCTCGATTCCTAAAACTTAATTAACAAGAAGCTCTTTTTTGTTCTTCTGTCAAAGCATTTAAAAGAGTAGAGGAAAGGAAAGTTGCAGAGTAAACATCGCAGAGAGATGCTGACGGCGAGGATTGTAGTAATGCTTCTTCCGAGAATCTTGTCATTGAGAAACTCGCTGCTGTCTTGATAGGCTTCATAATTATGCGTATAGGCTTACTTGAGATGCGTTTCTCTCTTCTCGTTTAGCGCTTGATAATAGTTTTGAAACATATACCAGGCTTCATCTTTCACTTGATTTGCCTGATGATAGGTCTGAACCGCATTTTAACGTTTTGTTGTATGGGATGAAGAAGATTGGATAAACACACCCCTGTTAATAACGCAACATGTCTTGTTAGACTTCCTCTAGATACATGGTTGCGTTTATCTTCGTCCGACAAACTCATAATAACCGTTTCGAAACATGTTTCAGGTAAACCATCTCATTTGATAAAGATTAGCATAAATCACATAGCCCGTGGGTTAAACTAGTGAAGATAAACACACCCCTGTGAATAATATATAACATTACACCTCTGTCTGTTGGGGAGTTCAGTTTAATATTATAGTAACCACCAGCCCGTTATACTGTTTTCTTTTATAATGGTGTTGTTAAAATCCTTTCTTTACTAGACAGCATACGCCTCCAGACTTACATGTGTATCAGCCTCAATTAATTGTAATCTCTTTGACTAGTGCATTATATCACCAAGGATTATATTAGAGGTATACGTATTTGGCAACCTCGGGAAAACGTGATCTAACAGCCCGACTAGGATGACTTTTTATTACAAATATAATAGGTGTCGTTGTATTTTTCTTTCCTTTCTTTTTGGCAAATAGGGTACGATTTTGAATCCTTCATGCCGACGTAAGAAAAGGTTTAAAGCTCCATAATCTGAAAGCATATAATACGAAGAATAATGTGATTATAATGTAAAGAATATCAACTTGTTTTATTCTGCGGCAGTGTGACGACGAAACCTAGAGGTTTGTTATAATCGATAATACATATATACATTATGTAGATTAAGGCATCTATCTTACTTTGCGTAAGATCCTCTATTACGTGTCACATTGCGTTTTACTCGCAGTAGCCTACTATAAGAATTTTCCCTTCCTTTTTAAATTCGTTTTAACCCATCGAGGACGAGTTATTTTGGTATAACGCACATTCTCCGCAGACCCTATATCAGTTTGGCATCAGCGGGTTAATATACCAAGCGGGTTAAACAAATGTTAAAGGGATCTAGTAACGTTGTTGACATGTGAACAAGTGATCAATGTTTGATAAAATGTAGGTGTTTGTGATCTGATATGTCCACTAAGTAATGTGTGAAAATATCACGTTAAATTGATGTTATGGCCGAGTAATGAGCAAAAATGCAAAGTGATATTCCCTATCAACCCCATTGCACAAACTTTGTACACGGCTATTACTATCCAGTGGATAGTTAAACATTCAAACACTTATCGTAAATACATAGCAAAAGGGAAATTTGAAACACAAAAACCTGTACCACACTTCTATTGGTAATACGGATACAACTCGGTATGAGAGAACCCCTAGATTTCTAATTAAGTTTTGTGGATTTGGACAAAGTTACTAGATCCATTTAACGGTCCAGACAGAATCGTAGTGTTTTAGGTTATTTCGTTGCCATAGGAACACGGCATGATAAACAGCAGTATGATTACTGCTATTGGTCAAAGGTGAGGTCGTTAACTGGGTCCCGTTCCTCATAATCCTGTCAAAATTGCATCGATCATAACAATAAATATTATAGATTGGGTCCATATCGTGAGCATATATCATTTGATTGCCTAGGTGCCAAATTAAATTGAAGTATTCCCTCTTGGCAATGCTTAATCCAAGTATTTTTGGCAATATTATAGTATAATATTACATGAAGAGATTAAATCCATACAAATCTGCAACGAATATTACTGTATTATAAGTTTGTGAAGAAGGCAAGTACACACTAAAATCATGATATTCATGCAACACTCGTCTAAAGAGATATAATTTAGTAACATTGTCCGAATGATCGTACTTTGAAATTCTATTTTCCCAAAACGAGTTGTATTCGTATCACTATCACCAATAGAAGCATGGAACAGGTTTCGAGTTTTCGAATTTCCACTTCGTTAAAAAGATAGTTATGATTGAAGCGTTCGGATTTTTAATTTTCCACTGGAAAATCATAACGGTGTACAGACTGAGGCAGTGCAATGAGTTATCGAATATCATTTTGCATTTTCGCTCATAACTTGGCCATGTAATATCCATTTAACGTAAAATTGTCACACAGGATTATATCAGAGCACAACAATATACATTTTATAAACCATTCATCGCTTTTTGCACATGTCAACAAACTTACAACATCCCCTTAATTCAAGGGATCTAATAACTTTGGCGACATGTGCAAAATTGTAAATGTGTACAAAACCAACAAAACAATTTAGTCACTCAGATGAAATATAATTACGTGTAGCCTACAATTAATATGCCAAATGAGCTATAGGCGTGACTAGATTTCAACAATCGCCTTAATATGCTTATTTATAAACCCTTCTTTTACATTTGTATAAGTGTTGGGCACATTTTAACGCTTTAAACACATTTAACACACCTATCATTTTGTAATGAAAAGAGTGATCAAACAAATAAATATAGATTTAATCTGATAATATAAGTAGATGGGTATTAGTTATGAGTAAATGATTGTGTCTCACTTTTAAAGGATCTAGTAACTGTGTTGACAAGTGCAAAAAAGTGATACGTGGTTAATAAAATGTGTATTTGTGTGATCTGATATGTCCAGAAAGTAATGTGTGAACATTTCAAGTTATAATTGGATGTTATTTGGCCGAGAAATGAGCGAAAATGCAAAGTGATAATTCACTCACTCATTGCACTTACTTTGTACATGGATGAAAAGGTCCCGTAGATAATTTCATATCCGAACAGTTCAATCGTAAATATCTTTTGAACGAAATGGAAAATAAAACAAGGTATGAGGGAACCGCTAGAATTCCATTGGATTGTGAGGATTTGTACAATGTTACTGAGTCCCTTTAAAGGCATAATACTGCTTTACACAAACATGTTACAAACCAATACCTACCAGACCCTATAAGGCTATGTTTTAACTCTATGGAGATTGCAAACTCAAGCAGGGAACAGTTTAACCTTTGTTTCTCAGGTTATCGTGACGTTGGGATCAGTTATGTGAATATTTACTTGCTGATTTATAGTACAAAGTAGTTGCGCTTTAAAGGGATCTAGTAACTTTGTTGACATGTGCAAAAAGTGACGGATGGTTGATGAAATGTGTATTATTGTGATCTGATATGTACAAGGGTTAATGTGTGAAAATATCACGTTTAATGGGAATTATTTGGCCAAGTAATTTACTTACCCATTTCACTGACTTTGTGCACAGTCATAATTCTTTCCAGTGGACTGAGTGGAGGATTAAAAAACACATTTGTAAATACATTTTTAACGATATGAAAATTCGAAAAAGCGAAACCTGTTCCATGCTTATATTGGCAGTACGAGTACAAGGTATGAATAAACCAGTAGAGTTCTGCTGGGAAATATGTGTGGATGTTACTAAACCGACCACAACAAATAAGACCCCCTTAACATTTCATAACCAATGATTTTTCAAAGATTTCGTCTTGCCAACATATAGTATTCAAAAATAGAGGAAACTGACTAGAAATATTTTAAATGATTGGAAATGAGCAAAGAAAAATAGACTTCGCCGGGAATCGAACCCGAGACCTCCGGATTGCTATAGACCGGTGCTCAACCGACCATTGAGCACCGGTATAGGAAATGCGGAGGTCTCGGGTTCGATTCCCGAAAAGCCTTTTTTCTGTGCTCATTTTCGATCATAGTTATATGGTAGTTAGGATGACCATTACGATTACTGCCGACATAACAGAACCAGTAAACACGGTAAACGTGTTGCAACGATTTGATTCCGTTTTTGCTGTTGTTGTATATAATTAATGTAATATCAGTTTCACAATAATATAGATATTACAGCCAGTCGTATATTTGCGAATTGCAGTAACAAGTTTCTAAAATACAAACATGTATAACAATTATGTATATTCTTGTGGAGCAATGGTCAATGAAACGAGATTCACGAACATACGAGTACTGGCAACGCTGTATTACCGTATACTACACTTTACTTTGTTTACTCAACTCAACTCTTTGGTTTACTGTTTTTGATTTTCACTTGAAAAGGCACCAGTGCTACTGAAATATAAATCGACGTTATGGAGTCATATATTGGGACATAAACGCTTAGATAGTTTAGGTCCATATAACGACCTAATTCGATTTGATATACGACCCATTATGGGACCTCCTTAAATAATAGTCGGCAATTACCGTTGCTTAGCAACTCACGCTTAACACGGTAGGTCAATCATGCCTGGGTGGACCCCGATGACGTTTTGTTTGTTAGTTTGTTTGCCATTTGTATCTCTTTCACGGCCGATACATATATATATTTAGAAATGTGCTTGCAATCTAATTTCGACGGCATTTAGCAAACGTAGACATTCGAGTGATATATAGAACTTTAGAATTAATGAATAATATTTTGTTTAAGTCCAAGGCTTAAACCACATGTCGCACATAATGTATTGAAAAAATAATGTGAAAACAAACATTGCTTGTTGAGAACAGTCATCTATTCCGGAGTGGAGAATGAATACGAACATAAATAATAAATTAATATAAAGACATATTAATAAACTTACTAATACATGAATTGATAAGTAATATAAGTGAATAAATAAATAAACGAATGAATATTACATAAAGAAATATATATACTAGATTATAATGAATTCAACAAAATAATGTTTCTTGTTTTAATAATCCAACGGCGAATCATGTCTGAGCAGCCAAAGACCATATGCATTCCACAGATGTCATCAATATTGTCTGATTTATTACCAATGTAGATAGATGGAAATGTATACACCTGTGTTATTGTTTATGTCACTTTGTATCCATGGATACGTGACGCTTTGCTAGTTCTATTCAACACGGTCAGCACCAATTCCCGAACCTTGCCGCATCGCTTGATGCTTATTGACTAAAATATGAATACAATTATTTATATACAATTATTAACGGCTATGAGCATAATGAGGGGCATACTGAAATTATAGACCAAGGTGATCTCAAAACAATGATATGACCCGAAGCGCTTTTTGTGATCACCGCGGGCCTGTAATTTCACTACGCACTAAAATATCAAATCAGTCAGTAGAACACAAACCACCTATAGTAAAAAAAAATTAAAAAAATAAAAAAAATAAATAAATGATAAGGACGCGTTATTATTTATCACGAGTTTCTGTTGGAAAATTAGAATACAGTGGCATTATCCACAATTAACCTTAACGAGCTCTCGGGGGAGGGGGGGGCAGCAAAGAAATTGAAGAGGTTAGGTTAGCCATATGTGGAGTAAGGGGGTTGGGGTAATCTTATTAAAAACTAAAATGTATATAATATAATTATATACTTTTTTTCTAAATTTCCCCGGTATGTTGGCATTGGGGGCACAGTTTAAATGGGGGGGGGGGGGGGGGGGGGGGTGGGGGGAGGAATAACGTTGCCCCTTGTACCCAATCTGCGCCACTGATTCAATTACTGTTGCGCTTTTAATCATTATATATTTTATTTTGGCATTCATTAATTTGCAACTTGACCTTCCGTCGCAGCGACACGTTTTCAATTGAACTTCCAATTCGCCATCGATCTATTTTGTCGGTTCTGTTCGATGCGCGCGGCAGGTGTACTTATTGTGCCAATACATTGTTTAAAGGGATAGTTGAGTTCTGGTAAGGAGAGTTATGTACAGTTTTTGTGAAACTGAATTTTAGTAACCAAAACCTGCATCATTACATTACAAACTAATAGTTATAACTAGAAAGGAACACAAAATTACAAATGACGTAGTAAAGATCATGTTATCATTCAAAAAGAGCCGTTAACACGTAAGAGGGCGCTCTCTAAACACTCATCGGTTTCAACCATTTTGAATAAAATATTGTGCATGTGATGTTTTGTTGAAATAGTGATTAGATAGAGAAATAACCAACAACTATTTAAATACCTATTTTGTAACTTTTTGAAAAGAGGAAGCATTTTTTTGAATTTGTAACGGCTGGTTCAAAATTCTCTAATAAACCTGGGGCCCCCAGCTTTATTACAAATTGTTATATTTATGGATATTTCAGCCGTCTCTGAACCGATTTTGATCAAACAAAGATGATTTTATTATTTAAATATTATGCTCTTTCAAATTTTACACTCAGTTTTTCATTACCTCACACACAAAAAAGTAGTCTAGCGCCCTCTCTACCAAAACTCAACTATCCCTTTAACAGTACGAATCTTTTGAAATGTCAAAATTCAATTGAGTTAGTACGTTATAACGGTTATATCACGTAATATTGATCAATTGTTTAACGGTTCGAATCTTTTGAAATTTCAAAATTCAAGTGAGTTAGTACGTTAGAACGGTTATATCAAGTACTGTTCCTTATTATTTAGGTTAGATGTTGCTATTCTACATATTTTTTTTACTCAAAGTACAAGAACCAGAAGATTCAATGTCAATTCAATCTGTTTACGAAGGGATGAATTATACAATATTATATAAAATACTAAAAACATGCATGTTCCAAAGCGATTTGAATCAGTGCGGCTCCAAGTTCTATTTGTATTATTTCATGTATTCTTTTACTAGGGAATAGTATGCCAGCCAGCAATATAGCCCACTATTATGATGAAAACATTATTTAGCTTCTCTATTGTCTCACTTACCTGGGTTATTGAACTCCCATGACCATTAGACGTCGGTAATTAAGTTACATTAATTTGATAAATCAAATCATACATGTTTTTAATTAGAATAACGAGACGTGGGGCATTTTTAAACACACAAAGTTAAAATTAACAAATAGTGGGGAGGGAGTGGTATTAAGCCCTCTGCAGACAGAGCCGACTCGACCCGATACGACTGATTTTCATTCGGATCGGCTCAGTTTTCAGTGCCTTGCGACACACATTTTGCCAGTCGAGAGACAGTCGGATGCCAGTTGGGGGCCGATTCAACACGATGAATCGGATCCGACCGACCGGGCCCAACTCTAGCCTGATTGAAACCAGTCGGATCGGGTCGAGTCGGCTCTGTCTGCGCCGGGCTTAAGAGGGGTTGGTAGTGTACATGTTCCATTCCATAATCCAAATTGTATCCATTAACAAATATTGTTTGGTGTATACAATCATAAAAGCCCAGTCGTAACCTAATCATTTGTATTGTACTGTAGTTGATGTTATAGGGCTAAATATTTGTATTGGTTTTTGGCAAAACAAATCAATGCCCCCCCCCCCCCCCCCTCTTCCCCCATCCGATATGATTGTAATACAATATAAATAAAAGAGTAAGGTGTTTAAAAATATAAATAAATACTAACTTAAATACTCTTAAAGAGTGAGCCTCTAATAATCCACATTTCCCGGCCCCATTTCAGTCGATCCACACTTTACCACTGATAAGTACTGTATATAACTTCGTGGCTATATAATTATGTATCTATAATAATTAATCGTATTTTAATGTATTGCATGGAACCCATCCATTTTCAAACCATACTAGAGGTAAATGGTCCATGATTATAATTATTTCGAAGGGAGAAAAATGCTCGTTACGATGATGTCAATTTAGTTATTCAATATTGTATACTTATTATGCGCATCAATAATTCATATAGACCATTGCCGGCAGAATATGACAAAGGGGTATTCTATATAGTAGTCATGGTAGCAACCATTCACCATTGCATGCCTGTAAAATAAAAGAGAAAACAATGGCCCGTGGTTTTAAATAAAATATGTTTTCTTCAATAGAATCCCATCAAATGCCACTAATTTACGTGTTAATTGTGCATGTTCTTGTACGGATCAGTTTCATCAAAATCCACCAGTGCTCGTCGAATGCAAACAGGAAACAGTGGCCCGTGGTAACCATTGAGTCCCGTAACCATGGTAACATATCCATTACGTTTCTAAATTTGAAATTTTCTGTAATAAAAGCCATCTAATGCTACCCTTTCAAATGTTAAATTTCGTGTAATGATTATGCGCATCAGTTTGATCAAATCGACCATTGCTGATTGAATACAAACGGGGGCTGAAATGGTAGCCCGTGGTTACTTTTGAGTTCCGAAATGTATCCCATTAACTTTCCAATTAAATGGAAATGTTCGTTGATATAATCCCATTTAATGGTTCCCATTCAGCCGTTCATATTGTGTAATTGTGCGTATCAATCAATTTGATCGATTCTGTCATTTCCCGTCAAATGAGCACGGAAACAAGTCGCCGTACATATTACAGTCACTATCAATGTCAGAAATGGTATCACACCCAGTGGCGTACCCAGGATTTTTTAAAGGGTGGGGGGGGGGTTATTTTGTAAAAAAAGTCCAAGCCGAGACCAAGTACCTTCAAAATTGAAAACACCTCTCAGTGGGGGGTGGGGGGGGGGGGTGGGGGGGGGGGGGGGGGGGGGGGGTGTCCGTACAATTTTTTCGAAGCCGAGACCAAGTAATTTCAAAATTTTCGAGACCGAGACCAAGTACCTTCAAAGTTGAAAACCCCTCTCAGTGTGGGGGGGGGGGGGGGGGGGGGGGTGTCCGAAAACAAAATTAGAAGCCGAGGTCAAGTACTTTCAAAATTTCGAGCCCGAGGCCAGAGATCATCAACAAATTTTGGGGCCGAGACCTGGTTTTCGTCGGTCGAGACCAGGTTTTAGTTGGTCGAGACCAGGTTTTAGACGGTCGAGACCAGGTTTTAGACGGTCGAGACCGCTTAAAAGTAGTCTCGAGACCGGCTAAAATTTGAAAAGGGGGGGGGGGACCCCCAAAAACAGCCATTTTTTGGTCAAAGGGGGGGTTTGAATCCCCCAAACCCCCCCCCCCCCCCCTTGGTACGCCTATGATCACACCTCGTGCAGGCCGTGGTAGACCGAAAATCAGTCTATATTCCGAGGGTTTGGTCCAATGAGACGTTACTTGTTTCATTATCATCTTACACTATCTTGTTATGGAGGTGGATAGTATGACGTCATAATATTAAAGGACCTCTCCACAACGAGGTGGATTTTTCTGTCTAGGGTGTGCATAAGTGTGGGTGCCAGGGGTTTGGGTGGGGGCAGTCAGGGGAGCCAAAACATCTTGCCCTATTAACCTGTTACCTACTATACAGACTGTCCCAGAAAAAACGAAACCGGGTTTCATGGCAGAAATTTTATGTTATAATGAATAATTTCCTTGATGATATATATATGTCAGAAAAGCTCTGTGTCTCTTCTTTCATTTGATATATAACTTATGGCACATAGTTCACGCATGACTGAATTAGAACGATGGAAAGTGGTGTTACCAAAATTCTATTTGCACGCAGAAATTTCAAGTTTGGGTGAGGTTTTGGGGTGAGTTTTAAGGGTAGTAAACGTACTTATTTTGAAAAGGGACAAATACCGCATACAAATTAATAATTATATCTTTTATATGACACCTCATGATTAAAAAATAAATGATTTATGCCAGAGAACGAATACAATGAAAACATGCTTGATTCCAGCCCAAATGAGTAACTTTCCTGATCTAGCCTGTTTCCTGATCCCCATGTTTGTGTAAATTCACTCATGCATCAAAGTCCATTGTCAGCTGCTAATTCAGGAAAGCTGAGCGACTTCTTACTCAACTTACACTTATTTGGGCAGAAATCAGTCATGTTTTCATTGTACTCGTTCTCTGGCATAAATCATTTATTTGTTTAGCATGAGGTGTCATGTAAAAGATAAAAATATGAACTTTTATGTGGAGTTTGTCCTTTTTAAAAATAAGTACGTTTACAACCCTTAAAACTCACCCAAACTTAACATTTATGCGTGCAAATGGAATATTGGTAACACCCCTTTCCATTGTTCTAATTCAGTCATGCTTGAATTATGTGCCATAAGTTGTACATCAAATGAAAGAAGAGACACAGAGCTTTCCAGACATATATATATCACCAAGGAAATTATTCATTATGACAGAAAATTTCTGCCATGAAACCCGGTTTCGTTTTATCTGGGACACATAGAGTTGATACAGGGCCCACGTTGAGTATCCATGAGAGGGGGGGTAGGGGGGGGGGGGGGCACTGGTCATCGTCCACCTGTCGAGGATGTATGTCCCAGCCACACATACCCATAAAGCCTTCCCGTACGAGCCACGTATTGGCATTTGTGTCGAATGCAATGAAAAGGGACTATACGGTGGCAATTCGTGGCGATACGTGACCATACGTGGCGTAACTCTGCATGTGTTCGTGCCACTCACGGTAAGGCAGAGCTGATACAAATAGCTATGTCGTGGCAGAATGTAAAACATTCTGGTATTTTATTCTCCCTTCCCGTAACGTATAGACGTGGTAAATGGCACGCAAACTGAGTACTACCGACACGTATTGCCACAGATTAGCCAGGGAATGGCCACCGAATAGCCTCGTTTCATTGCATTTCACAAAAATGCCAATACGTGACATTTACGGGGAGGCTTTTCGGGTACGTGTGACTAGGACACTAGAAAAATGATACGCAGTATTTAGCTGTTATATAGCTGTTATATACTGTACTTGAGACTCATGCATTGTCTGATCTTAGTTGAAATTTTAATTATTACTCAAATGTAGAACGGGATAGGTGTAGAACGGTTTTGAGCTTGTATATATGAGAGAATGGGTATACGTAGCTGTGGACGCATTTATTATCCCTCCTATAGCATATAAATATATAATGAGCAATTCATATCACAATGTATTATCGATTGAACCCATTTAATTTCTTCGGTTGCTTTCCTCTTTTCATGGACCCTAATGTGCCAATTATCACCTTTCTTTAGGACCAATGTGCCAAAGCGTTTTATCGATTGAATGATCACCGTTCAGTGGTTGTATTATTCCGTTCATAATCGCAATTATCATATTTTTGGGGGACCTATTTAATTTGTTTGTGCCAAGGCATTTGATCGATTGAATGATACTAATTTCGTAATGTGTACCAGTTTGTGTTCTTCATGTCCTGTATGAGCACGTTTGTTTCTATTAAATAAGTCATATCGTCTTTTTAATTGTGCGATCATCATTACATTCTCTGTTCCTATTTTCGTTAATTGGCTAAATCATATTGCTTAGAATATTTCACGTGTCATACCGTTTTGTTTATTCAATGATCATCGGACGGATTTGCAAACTGTTTTGTTGGTATAGCAGTCGTGTAAATATATTGATGACTATCATTTTCATCGGTTGGGTTCTTCTTGTCATGCTCATGATCAGAGGCTGCAATAAGTCATATTAACTATATCATAAAATGTTTCATTGATCGGATGATCATAATTTTCATCGCTTGCCTGCCCCATGTCATTATCAATGATAGCTCTCTACCATTCCTTTTGTCGACAGACTGTCAGTCATTCGAGATACTAACAAAGGATACATTCACATCCCTAATTGAGTATGGAAGGCTCTAGTAACTATTAACAAAAATGTATACAAAGATGATGGCATTGCCGGTATCAACCTAACAGTACATGGGCATAATGTTCCTGAATGTGGGTTAGACAATAGGCTAGGCGCACGAGGCGGCGGGGGGGGGGGGGGGGGGGGCAACATGGGCAAGGTAAGAATTCCGGCAAAACCATGCCATATTCGAGCAAAGACATGATTGTCATATATATTCGGACAGGCTTATGTGATATTCGGGCAAACGCATGTCATACATGTCATATTCGGGCAAAACAAGTCTTTTCGAGCGACCGGTGTCATTTTTGGGCAAATGCATGACATTTTAAGACCAAAAACATGTAGAAATTATGTAATTTAGGGGCAACTAAGTCGTGAAGACGTTTTTTTTTATTTTTATGTAATTTCTTTATTTGTTTAATTTATGTATACCCACCAGTCTCACACAGCCTGCAGTTATTTGATATATTAAATGATATGCCGTGATTATAGTGGCGAATTAGCCATCGATAATGTATAATAATGCATATTCTACCGGGGGTTTTCCATTTTAGTGTATGAACATTGATTAAATGACAATGATACTTTATTTCAATAATGATATATTCTAAAGACGAGGTGAAATATATAAACGAATTGATTACAGTAATTGATTATATTATTATAATGGAAAGATATAATATATTTACTCCGCACAAAAAGAAACAGGACACTTGTATTTATGTACGACAGAGTGTACATTATCATATATAAAATTAAAGGAAATTTAGTCCTCTACAGGCAGAATATAAATTAAAGGTGTAATCGTTCATGCATGAACTGCCATGATCAATTAACAATAGCAAGGTCTGTTTTTAAAAATAGCAAAAACAATGGATGGCCGCACCATTCGACTGCAATGAGTAAGCTTCTTGCTTGAAACAAGATTTGCATTCAACCTTATTGTCATAAACAAACTCCAAAAATACACAGTTTCCAATAAAACAGGGCCAAGTTATGAGAACATCAACATATTGGTCTGTTTTAGAGGCATGAACCTTGTCTGTTTCATGTGTATCTTGTAATTTCAACCATATTTACCTAGAGAAGTGACATGTTAGAGACTACCCAAATGGTTGACCAACAAGGGTGACATCAGATTTTGAAGATATTTGGACTACGGTAGAATTCTTGAGAAGAATTTATACCAAGTTTCATGCTGAAATAAGGGTACAAACTGTAGTTTCGACGAATAAACCTTAGCCATGGAATTCCCCATTTTGTTACATTTGGATGAAAATAAAAATCTACAACGTTCACAATTTGTCTTCATTTACACTTTTTCTATTGAGATGAAACTAAAAAAAGATCACATTTGTACTGAAATAATTATGCCATGTCATGAATATAGCGTTTATATCATGCTTGTCAACATTTAAATGGTTGAATGGATGTTCCATTTTTGCGATTTTTGAAAACAGACCTTGCGGTGGTTAATTGACCGTGACAAGTCATGCATGAATGATTTCTCCTGGATTCTATGCTAATATCGAAGAGGGTAATTTTATCTTTAATTTGATATACAATAACATATATTTTATTGTTACAAAATATGAAATATGTTGTCTTAAGTAAGTGTCCTGTTTCTTTTTGTGCGGAGTATAATGTCATTCTACCTCTACGAACGTGACAGTGTCATGCAGTGGCGTAAACAAAAACATAAGGGGAACATTGGAAAAAACTACCTCGCTATGGTTTCACAATTTTTTTTTCTCATTTTGCATCTCTTTGATACAGATTTATGCCTAACTTCGTGACTTGAGGAGACCGGATTTAATCGCAAGGGGTCGCAACATATTGCAAGGATGGCACGCGACTGCAACTGATCGAACCGGATTTTAAGACATTGCAGCGAATCGCGAAGGTATCATAACTGATCTTCATATATCGTAAGTGATCGCCAATGAGTGCAGCAGATTGCAACTGATCACAACGGGATTGCAAGGATTCGCAGGGGGTTGCAAGGAATCGCGAGAGGATCGCTTGCATCAATTTAAAAGATACCCGGAATCAACGAGTGATAAACTGGTCTATATTCCTCCCAAATGCGAAGATGGAGGCATTCTACCAACAACTTCCTCGCGTGGATTACTCGCGCTCTCGGGTGGCGCGTCACGCAAAGGCACTCATCAAGACATTCGACGCAGAGTTTCCATACACAGCGCCCCCACTCGACTTTTCCTTTAAGAACATCGGGAACTTCCAGACCTTCCTGGGTTTGTACAACGATGGGAAACCGGAAGCGGAGCCGCGCCATGCGCGCCGGAAGCGACTGCACAAGACGGAGGGGGGCAAGTTCGCGACCACGGCGCTCAAGATGCACAACAACCTGCTGCAGGAGTGGAAGGGTTTCGATCTCTTCCTGGACCAGGTCCTGTCCGACCCCGAGGACCTCTTCTGGCTCGACCTATCCTTCAACTACCTGATCACCGTGGACGACATCCTCCTCAAGTGCCCCAACATCAAGATCCTCTATCTCCATGGCAACGCCATCCAGGACATGAAGGAGGTCGGCAAACTGTCGCGACTGCCGAACCTGATCAGCATCACGTTGCATGGCAACCCGATCGAGTCGGAACGCGGATACAGGCAACGGGTGCTGTCCAAGTTGCCGAACTTGAGGGCGCTAGACTTTAGTAGAGTGACCAAAGAGGACAGAGACAAATCCGACACGTATGCCACATTGCTCGGAGAGAGCGGTAGTGCTGGCAAGAAACATAAACGCGCCAAAACCGAGTGATGGCGCTCTCTGGATTTTGATATCAAGACAATAATTATGTTGAATTACTTTATCTCGCTTTGAAAATTGTCTAACTACTGGTTTGTACATCATGTGTATGGCAAACGTCAACTAAGTATTGCACAAATAAGTGATACTGATAAAAACTATTACCTATTATCTGATTATTGCGATATTCGTTTTTTAGTAAATACAAGTGTATTTACTTAAAGGGATAGTACAGTTTTGGTAGGGCTGAGCTTTAGTAACCAAAACATGCACAATAACAATACAACTAATAGTTATAACTCCACCATGCTCAAAAGGTATAGAAAATTACAAACACTCAGTTTTTCATTATCTCACAAACAAATATTTCGTGCAGCGCCCTCTATACCAAAACTGAACTACCCCTTTAAAATTAACGTCCACATAATTATCAACAAAAAAAGATATGAAACTAAAAAGATGCGATATGATATGATACAAGTTTACCATGTGTTATTGACAATCAATGTAATCGTCATGAATAGATAATAATAAGTGATTTTTTTTTTCTCGAGATTATTAGGGTGACAAAATGTGTTATTATTTATATTGTTTAATGTATGTGTCCATTGTTTTTCCCTCGCATGGGGGAGGGGGAATTGATTAGGGGGTGGTAGGAATTCCGACATGGGGCATGCAAACGCACACACTAACACACACGCGCGCGCACATACACGCACACACGCACATACACACACACACACACACACACGCACACATACACACACACAGTCAAACGCACACAAACACATACACACGCACAAACGCGCTCGTACACACACAGACACACACTCAAAGAAACACACACAATCACACATATTATAATCTGTTTAGATACTTCAGGGACAATATTCATCTGTATCTTAAAGGGACAGGTCCACTTTTACAAAACGTCTGAACAGCTTTCAGTTGACGGATGGGGATCAATGTAACACGCAAAAAAAAAATCAGAGCGAACAACCCTCTAATTTGGATTCTACGAATGAAAAACGAATGCGTCCCTCCATTTGAACTATATATCGGTCAATAAAGGAGTTCAACTGATTTAGCATAATATTACAACAATATAGTACTAATTCTCGTAAAGGTATTGTGAAGCCGACATTTGTTAACGTATGTCACGGAAAAAAGATCACAAAAAGAAAGAATATATAATTACATGTAGTCAGTTTAAGCGATGTTTGGGTATTTTGCTTGGTAAACGCTCACACATTAGTACTTATGCGCGAGTCACGTATCTAGCGCGGGTCACGTAGGGGTCATGCATACCGATCTGGCACTCCGTGAAATCTATGTACAAACTTACTCACCGGCCGAAAATACGTATGTACCTAATTAACCGACGTCCCTCAGTTTATTCAGTTTTAGGTCTATAACTCCACGAAAAAGAGATTTCAAGCCCCAATTTTTTCAGGCATGCTATTAAATGACATTTCCTTTCATATAAGACAATAACCTCGCAACTTTTGAATTTTGGCTTGCAAAAGTGGATCTCTCCCTTTAACAAATAAAATCCGCTTATTTCTTATTGATATCCATGTACGCGTATGCATAATTTATGGTTGTGTAATATTTGGGTAAAATGTGTAAAAAGATCATACACATTTTGTCACTCTCAAATGATTCTGTAGTATGTTTTTTGTGTGAATCATGTAAATAGTTAAGTCCATCATTAAATGGTTTGCTTAAATTACGCATATCTGGTGAAACTTACTTTTCTTTACGTCATGTCTATTTTTTAGAAAGTTGAGGACGGTTTGCAAATTGTAACAAACATTACCCCTAAAGGCATACGTATGTGCGTGAGTATTTGTGTTTAATGTGCAATCATTTTATGTAGTGCGTATATATAGATAACATTATGTTTGTGTTTGATTTAGGGCGTATGTTTACTTACATGTACGTGAATAGCCATGTCTGTCTGTCATAACGTTGTCATTGTATTTGTGTTTATGTTTGCGCACCTGAGTGTGTGTGTGTGTGCGTGCGTGTGTGTGTGTGTGTGTGTGTGTGTGTGTGTGTGTGTGTGTGTGTGTGTGTGTGTTTGTGTGGTTATACGTGCGCGCTTGTTTGTCCGTTAGTTCATGTAGTTAGTGTGTTTGTATGTATGTGTAACCGTTTTACTATATTGTTCAATAAGTGTAGTATGTCTAATAAATCTATAAATGATACATAGGTTATACAAAACTATATGCCCATATGACACAAAATCATAGGCTAAAACTACGATGATGTCCGTGTAACGTATTTATGAGTGTTTATGACGACTGTATTTGCACACTGGTTAAATATTCTCAAAATGTATGTCAAAATATGTTTAAAAAGCATCAAACGCACCGCTAACATATCTTTTTTTGTGTGAAGACATATTTATTGCACTGTAAGAAGAAAATATAACTTACTCAATCCAGACTGTTGGCTTAAAAAGTAAGTCATAATATTATAGAAGGCCGCTTTAGAAAGGCACAATTTGTTTCATTAGGCTCTATACAAATATGACATACATAATCATATCTTGAATATGTGTGTATATGGTCATAAAGTCTTATCGAAACCGCAACGCTATACTATGCTTTGCTTGCAATATTTTTCACAAATCATCATCACTGTATAACACAAAAATAATGATACGTCAATAAAAAATACATTCTAATATAGCACATAATATCATACTTTAAAGAGGTAGTACAGTTTTGGTAAGGCTGAGCTTTAGTAACCAAAACCTGCAGAATAACATTACAACCTAATAGTTATAACTCCACCATGCTCAAAAGGTATAGATAATTACAAATGACTAAGTAAAAAGCCTGTTATCATTCAAAAAGAGCCACTAAACACAAGATGGCGCTCTATATAAAATAATTATTGGTTTCAACCATTTTTCATACAAAATTATGCATGTGATGTTTTGTTGAAATAATGATTAAATAGAGACATCATCAACAACTATTTAAAAACCTCTTTTGAATTTTTTTGAAAAAGTGTTTTTTTTTAATCATCTAATCTGGGGCCCAGATTTATTCCGATCAGATATATTCATTGATATTTCAGCCGTTTCTGAACCGATTTTGATCAAATAAAGTTTATTCCGCCATTGAAATTGTATGCTCTTTCAGATTTTACACTCAGTTTTTCATTATCTCACAAAAAAATTATTTCGTGCAGCGCCCTCTATACCAAAACTGAACTACCCCTTTAAAGGGGCCCTGCAACCCAAATGCATGTTGACCTCTGTTCATCTGTATTAGTGTACACATTCAATATTTGTAAACGGTTTGACCCAAATATGTTTTGTATATTTTTTAACATTTTATCATTTATTTGTCTTCATGTTGATAAGCCCCACCTCCTAAAAAAACCTCCAGAGCAAATTCTATTGTTGACCTGCAGTGACATCATTTGTCAATCATTTGTCAATCATTCTATTGTTGACCTGCAGTGACATCATGAGATTAACAAAAGATGAAAGTACAAAAAGAACATCCACACAAAAGCATGTCCTGCATACCTCCATGCAATAGCTTAGACAGTGCTTTTCTTCTGACATAGCAACAGCTATTGTAATTGAAGTTGTGTGAGCTGGTATCCTATTCAACCGTGTGATGCTATTGTGATTAGGCTAATCACAATAGCATGGTAGCTGACCAGTTAAAAATATACAAAACATATTTGGGTCAAACCGTTTACAAATATTGAATGTGTACACT
Source organism: Echinarachnius parma (assembly GCA_037951105.1). NCBI lineage: Eukaryota > Metazoa > Echinodermata > Echinoidea > Clypeasteroida > Echinarachniidae > Echinarachnius > Echinarachnius parma. The sequence goes on along the minus strand of JBAMJV010001323.1, from coordinate 103,212 downwards.
AATACAGATGAACAGAGGTCAACATGCATTTAGGTTGCAGGGCCCCTTTAAAGGGATTTTTGAGTTTTGGTAACGAGAGTACAGTTTTGGTCAAACTGATTTTTTAGTAACCAAAACCTGTACGATTACATTACAGAATATTATTTATAACTCCACCATGCTCGATAGGAATGCAAAATTACAAATGACTAAGTAAAAAGCATGTTATCATTAAAAAAAGAGCCGTTAAAACGCAAGTGGGCGCTCTCTAAACACTCTTTGGTTTCAACCATTTTAAATAAAATATTGTGCATGTGATGTTTTGTTGAAATAGTGATTAGATGGAGAGATAATCAAGAACTATTTAAAAACCTCTGTTGTACATTTATGAAAAGAGGAAGCATTTTTTAAATTTGTCAAAATGTTTGAATAATTGTGGGGCCCACAATATTACAAATGGTGATATTTATGGATATTTCAGCCATTTCTGAACCGATTTTGGTCAAATAAAGTTTATTCTGGCATTAAAATTGTATGCTATTTCGAATTTGACAGTCATTTTTTTTATTTTCTCACAAAAATGTGTGTAGCGCCCTCTATACCAAAGCTCAACTATCCCTTTAAAATTGTATATACACTTATACCATTTTAAGAGAATATATACGTGCATGCGATAGATATTGGTATACATGGTATTAACTCTTTGAGCGCTTTGTTCGACTTTAGTCACAAACAGCGGCCCGCTTTCTTCGACTCTAGTCACAGAAAATTACGATGCGTGAGGCGCGCGCATACAATATACGATGCGTGGGGCGCGCCTAAAATAATCTGGCGACGGGGGGATCCACTGCACAGCGATGTCTCATGAGAAGTCGAAATGGCGACTTTTGGAATTCAGTTCTACATTTGTTTCGCTTTTTCGTCTACCACTGCGCAAGAACATCACCTCCAGTCTTCAAAAACAAATCATAATTCCTAGGCATGTTTGTGTTATATGATGTGTTCTGTACTCTTATGAAAGACAATGTATTCTGGTATTTAAAACGGATTATCTTTAGAGCTAAAAAATAAAAAAAAAAACACGCCAAATTCCAAAAATGATCATGAAGAAGACTTTCAGAATAGTTGTCACACACAAATCAACGTGTCCCTTTGTTGATGATATGCTAGTCGCGACAGTATAAGCATAATAGTGTATGCCCGGTGGTCAAGGTGGATTGCTGGGGGTCACTTCCAATTGGTCGTGTGCCTTACGCGTCATTCTTCTCAATTTGCACAAAAAATGACATGTGTCCGCGAAGATGAGACTATTATACTAGGGCGTAAAACTTCATGACAATGTTAACGAAATGTGAAAAAAGGGTTCCTTATCGTGAAGGACCTCAATATAATTATTTTGTTCGTGTAATTGAAGTCTATAATATACATTTGTAAATGTGTGCTCGAAATGCAAACAAAAAGGGGTTTTAGTTTTGGTAAATCAGTTTGTATCTTATTTTGCATTAGAAAAGGGGTATAAATATTTCGCTGAAAATGTATTTAAAACGCGACGAATAGGTGGCCATTTTTCACTTCAATCATGTCAATAGCGAATCATGTGAATATAAAGTGACACCATCGGGGAAGTTTATGGTCCAGTCCTCAAGCTCATTGTCCTCTCGTGATACCCCACCGAGTCGTCCGCGACGACATCTTCGACGTCATCGTCGACGTGTTTTGCCCACTCTTGACGCTCCGAGGTGCCGAAGACCATGTAGATGGCCCAGGGAACGATGGCGACGGCGAATGACAGCCAGAAGAATTGTCGCCAGCCTCGCATGTCAGCCTTGGAAGATGAAAAAGATTAGTGATTCGTTTAATATCTTTTCCTTGTTAGCTAATATAATCAGCATTTAGAAACAGTTGTTTAGCTTATCCTGCAATAGCTTGAAAAACATTAGCCTAAAATACTTTTCAAATTGGTGATTAGGGGATAAACTGGTAGAGAAGACATATTGGGATGTACTACAAATCATCCTAATCAGATAAAAGAATATCAAAATAATCAACAGTCTAGTATATCGGTCAAATTATATGATTGTTAAATATAACAAACGGTGTAGAAGCTGGAAGGGCATGAGAGGAGAGAAGGGGAGGGGGGAGGGGTAAAGGGTGAATCAATATCCCCGTTATAATTGTTATAACTACCCCTCCCCCTCCCATTAACCCCTCTTGGCCAACTGAAAATTAAAGCAAAGATAGTCATAATACCTCGTCTAGGCTCACTGTCTTAAAGTGGCCCCGACGTCAAAATGGCGCAACATTTTACTATCAGACTGACTTTTGTGATTTTTCACGGAGAATCCAAATATGGCAAGGGTTTCTCCTGGAAACAATGCATTGAAAAGCAAATCTTACTCAAAAAAACCTATTGGGAACGCCCCCTCTAAAAATTGCCCGAACGTTGTTCGTATTACACAAAACCCATGTGACATTATTTCAGGCAAAAGTTAGGATTTGTTTGTATAGATGAATGCAACTTCCGCCTGCAATGACGTTATTTGCCCCACCCCCCCCCCCCCCCTAAACTCGCAAATTTTAAGTAGCGGAAGGCTTTCAAACTGGTTCAAACATTATGTAATTTTTTTTTTTTTTTTTTCATAATAGAAGACTCAGTCTCAAATATTGACCAAAAAAGGATATTTGAATGCAATAATCAGGTAATTTCTTTTATTATTCCCGGTCAATTTAAAATTAAAAATTAAAAACACTAAAAAAAAAACTCACTTGGTTTTGCGTAAACTGACTCACGACTAGCGGACCAATGAAACCGGTCGACACGGCACACGTGTTCGCGATGGACACGACGATTCCCGCGTAGGGAGGGGCAAACTCCATCATGGAGGTGGGTCCGCCAGAGTAGGCAAGTCCGGAGAACCCAAGAGCGAGCGAGATGCACGTGATGACGGCGGCAGGGCTGCAGCCCGCGTAGCCAGCTACCACGATGAACACTCCGGATGGGATCATCCCTATTTTTATTTGAAATAAATGATATTGTATATAATTGTATGATCAATGTCCCAATCATGTAAAAGAATTTAATTATAAGATCATATATTTGTTTCATTATAAGTGTAGACAGCCACTTTAAACAATCATCAATGTCCCTATTTCTTGAACACAGTATTCTATAAGGATTTTAAAATGATGATCTGTAAGGTTTTTGGTGCTATATATTTTGTTCAGCATGAATCATAATCCATGTTAGTATTATTGTCACCTAGTCGATAAGTAATAATGTAAAGATTATATTTTGCCATGCTGCATTAGGTAGATGAAATATATCAATTCATTAAAAAACGCTGTTAACATGAACGAAACCCAGTTGATCTCTTCAATTTGTATTTATTCTAGAATTAACGAATCGCAGTGTACGTCTTCAGAACGGTACTAATTAATATAAAAAGACATATCTGACTAATTTTGAAATTGAAAAAAACAACAATGATTTATCAAATAGTTTGCATACCTATGGTCGACATGAATTTCCGAATCGCAGTTAGGCTGAATCGGTTCCGGGCGAGCAGGAAGTCGGCCAGAAATCCGCCGCACACGATGGACACGGAGAGAGGGATCTGTGGGACTGCTGTGAGAAAACCGACCTGATAGAAAATGAAAATAAATAATTGAAATGCTATAAAGCGCCTGAAGACCTGCTGTTTCCTATTCACTCTCAATTAGTTGCATAAAACCCTCCGCACACAGAACCGACTCGACCCGATCCGACTGGTTTTAGAGAAGTTCAGCCCAGTATAATATTGTGTTGCCTCAGGACTCGTGTTTTGCCGGTCAAGAGCCAGTCGGAGATCATTCGAGGCCGATTCAACATGTTGAATCGTCTATGACTGAGCGAAGCCGACTCTAGCCTGACTGAAAACCAGTCGGATCAGGTCGAGTCGGCTCTGTGTGCGGAGGGCTTTACTACGAATGGCCGTTAACTCGAGTAAACGTAAATCCGAATGTATGGTCCGTTTAAAAATCCGAACGCCCGATAATCTGAAGGTTCATATTTGATTAAGCCATTCCATTCAAGATTCTGAAATCCACATAGCCTTCGTACCATTGCCCACCAGTTCTATGTGAAGGTGGCTGGTCTCTTCACATACTCCACCTCATTTCGAAGGTTCGTATGAAGTATACATAACCTTTCTATCTTTCTATATGGTTTACACTAACAATGCAGCATATTTATTTACATTTGATAGTGTTAGGAAAATTACCGGTAAGGTTAAGTATGAGTGCTTTCCGACTTATAAATACATGTAATTATATAAAGGCCGAGTTTTAAAAGGACGCAGTATTCTGCAAAATAAAATGGGTTTGTATACAAAGTCGTTGGCATTAACCATAACAGTATAAGAACATGAAGAAAGTCCCTTCATATAATGATTTTACATGTAATATACCTTGGCCAAGTCGAGTCTCAATGCTTCTCGGAGAAAGATGGGCAAGTTGGTCTGTAAGACGTAGAAGATCCACATGATGGAGAATTCAGCCATGGACACGGCATACAGGGCCGGTGACGTCAGGATGTGCTTCCACGGATAGTCCTTGCGTTTCTAGAACGATGTGAATGAAATGAAATAATAGCAATGATATGTTATATCTATACATGTATAGTTGATAATTATACAAATTATAATAAAGAAATTAACAAAATAATAAACAGTTTATCAATTATACTGTACTTACGTACAAATATTCAAACTATAAAAACGAAAGTATAGCATTATGTAATTTAAGACTTTAAAAAAGGGGGTCAGAAAAACGACACAAATTTAATTCTTATTGTGTCTAGTTTGTTTTAAACTTGTCTTTATCCAGGGAAATAAACCGTGTCAGTTTGTTCTTTTCAATAGACGAATCTGAATAAATTACGAGTCGTTTGCAGTGAAGTTTTGAGCAAAATGGTTCTAGAAGGCTAGAAATAAATAAACAAAATAACTGTCTTTTGAAATCGCTGCTAATGATATCATTACTTGATTCAATGGTATGCCAGTGTGGCTCTATATCAGAAAGGATTAATACAAGTAAGATACATTGAAGAATTAAACAACTTGTCCGGATTTATTTCCTAAATGAGTGCAAGTTTATTTGTATCATCATTTTCATCATCATCATCATCATCATCGTCATCATCGTCATCATCGTCATCATCGTCATCATCGTCATCATCGTCATCATCGTCATCATCGTCATCATCATCATCTTCATCATCATTATTATCATCATCATCATAATCATCATCATCATCATCATCATCATCATCATCATCATCATCATCATCATCACCATCATCATCATCATCGTCATCTTCATAATCATCAACATCGTCATCATCGTCATAATTCTCATCGTCATCTTCATAATCATCAACATCGTCATCATCGTCATCATCATCATTATCATCATCAATTTGTAATACATAATATATTTTTTCTTCCACCTATAGGATTACAATTTGGCGTTTACCTTTTTCCTGAGATGGAGCTCTGTTGCGATGTATTCCCGTTCCTTGTCTGATATAGTGGGATGTGACAGGGGGGAATTGTAGACTAGTAGAGTCCAGAGAACGAACCACATCAAACCAACAGCACCTTGTAGATAAACATAACAACAGGCTTATAATAGCTTCTGACCACACGAGCAATGAAAGTTAAGGGGTTTCAGGAACGAACACCGTACTAGGGTTTCCTATAGCTCGGTTGGTAATAGCACCGAGTCTAGCACTCCGGAGGTCTCTGGTTCGAATCCCATTGGAATGCCCATTTTCTTTGCTCTTTTTCATTCATATTATTTATTTTTGGTCGGTTTCTCTATAAGTTTGAATGTTTGAATTAAAAATAACAATACTTAGATTAATGAAGAGTTGATAATCATGGGCTCAATTCATCATAATAGAAGCGAGCATAACGGTACAAAGAGGGGCGGAATTCAATTTTTACAAAAAGTCATCAACATATTGCATTTATAAGCAAAACAGCAAATATTGAAATAAAATTAAGGAACCAACAAAAGTTGGACATAATTATTCACCTTTTCTGTACATCCTGTTTTATGATACAGTAGCTCTTTCCTTTAATTTACTTTCCATCTACCATATCTACGAGGCTTGATATAACAAACAGTTAGCAAGGTCAAAGTATTTCGAAATATCCACAATATCCATTAACAATTTAAAGGGAGTTTGTGTATTTCTAAGTAATCAATTTCCTTTTGGGGATAAGATTGTTCAATATAATGTCATATTACGTTAATAAATTTATATTCTATTGCCACAGACCGAGCTGCTTCTCACGTCCGGATAATGATAATCACAGCGATTTAGCTATTTTCCTTTTGTTTTAAAGGCCAAGCGCCGCGACTTTAAAGGGATCTAGTAAATTTGTTGACATGTGCAAAAAAGTGATGAGTGGTTAATACAATGTATATTGTTGTTATTTGATAAGTCAACTGGGTGTTGTGTGAAAATTTCAAGATAAATGGACGCTATATGGCCGAGTAATGAGCAAAAATGCAAAGTGATATTTACTAACTCATTGCACTCACTTTGTACACGGTTTAGACGGTCCAGTGAATAATTTAACATCTGAACACTTCCATCGTAAATATCTTTTTAACGAAAGGTAAATTTAAAAAACCGAAACATGTCCCATGCTTTTATTGTTAATACGAATGAAACAAGGTATGAGGGAACCGCTAGAATTCCAATTGGATTTTGAGCGCCGCGACTTTAACGCGCGATCGGTAGGCAATGAGCATGACCGACACGCCACCCCGTTCTCATGTTATATAACTAAACTTGATTTACCAAAGAGATAGAATGTGGATGGCCATCCGCCGAGGACATTCGAATTTGAGAGGAGACCAGCGACGGGAGGAGCAATCACCTGACCAATCGATGTTCCTGCAGATTTATAAACCGACATCATCATTGGGAGTATTACGTCACGTGATTAGAAATATAACCGTTACTACGAAATATAATATGTAAAACTCTAAACAAAATAACAAATTAATTAATAATAATGCAGGTATCCTGAAAAATGTTAAGACGGGAAAATTGTGTATATTTATACGAAATACATTTTTTAAAAACTAGAAGACAAAAATGCATTAATGTATCCTCCAAGATGACATTATCTCTTAATTTGTTACGGTTCTATAGCCACTACCTGACTTCTTTCGCTATCTTAGCTATCGGCGGGAAGAGACCATCTTGACATGAGGGGGTCAAATACTGGATTCGAATCGCTTTACTATAAATTAAAGGAAGTCGGTCGTGTGAACATTTACATGCATCAATGAAAATGTCTGCTTACCCGAGTGGACGGTAGCTGGAAGTGTGCTGCGGTCGGCAGGAGAAGTCCATCTCGACATGAGCGAGTACATACTGTCATACAAACCACCCTACTATAAACTAAAGGAAGGTGGTCGTTTGAACATTTAAATAAATCAATATAAATGTCTGCTTACCCGAGTAGACGATGGCTAGCAGTGTGCTGCGATCAGCAGGAGGAGCCCATCTCGACATGAGGGAGTAGATACTGGGATACGTCCCACTCTATACGTGATAAATTCAAGAAGAGAAAATAGAGTCAGAATGATGGTATTTTTGTTGCTAAAATTGTGCCCGATTGTGCCTTCTAAAATCACAGATAAGATGTACACATAAGAAAATGTAAGCATGTTGAAGCGAGATTGTTGATGACTGATTCAGTCTATTCTTATAGCACATCGATAACCATTCCCACAATCGACGTCTACACTATTTTTAACATCTTCGTCATCATCATATTTATATCAACATCATCAACATCTCCACCATCTAGATCATCGTCGTCATCATCATCACTATCGTCTTATCACCAGGAGCAACATCAACAGCAACAGCTGCAGCAATATCATCATCGTCATCATCATCATCATTATCATCACCATCATCACCATCATCATCATCATCACCATCATCATCATCATCATCATCATCACCATCATCACCATCATCATCATCATCATCATCATCATCATCATTATCATCATCATCATCATCATCATCACCATCATCAACATCATCAACATCATTATCTTCATCATCATCATCATCATCATCATCATCATCGTCATCATTTGAAGCAGCAGCAGCAGTATACCAGCATCATCAACATCATGAGCATTATCATCCTATTCATTATCATCACAAACACCACCACCATCACCGCCACTTCAATCAGCAACATCAACGCCAAAATCAACACTACCAACAAGGTACATGATTGTATCAACAATATCGCTTGCATCACGCCCACCAATCCTCCAAACCATCATCACAACCACTATCACCCAGCCATCTCCACAACCAATGTCCTCACAATCAATCCCCACTACCACCATTATAACAAAATGTTTAGCCATATATCATGTATATTATGTACCATCTAAAAAAGACTAAGAATGGAACAGAAGCGCAGCTGCTGCTGCTGCTGATGATGAGGAAGACGATGACGACGATAATGATGATGATGATGATGATGATGATGATGACGACGATGATGGCAATGATGATGATGATGACGATGATGACGATGATGACGATGATGATGATGATGACGATGTTGATGATATGATGGCGATATTGGTTATGCTCAATACTACGCATTTGTCTTCATGAAAGTGAGGTACTAGGAAATTCAGGAGTAAATTTGATAATATTCAAGCTAACCTCAGCGAAGCCTGCCATGATCCGCACCGCCAGCAGGGCAGCGACCGAGCCCGACCGGGCAGCCAAAGGAACCAGCAGCGTGCACACAGAGGACAGACCGTAGCCGAGGCCGATCACCCATGGGCAAGCTCTGGGCACTGCGTCCACGAGGATCCCGATGGGGATTTGCAGGGCGCAGAAGCTGTAGAAGAAGGCGGCGAGGATGAGCTCCTGGGTGTGCGTGTCCCACGGGAACTCACCCTTCACGGGATGATAGGAATTGGAAAGACGTTTTTGTTTTTGTTTAGAACGGATTTGTTTGATATTGTGTTCAAATGATTAGTATTGTTTATATCTATGTACGTCTGGGCCCACACCCTTTGACATCACCATCCGAGAGACGTAACCCGGGTTTCGAACCCGGGGTGACTTGTGCAGGCCTGGGGCTTAGGGTTGAAAGGGTCTTAGCTATGTTCGTTGTCTGGCGCGAGGCTAGTGTGCAATTATCCCCGCGTTCAGACATGATGTCAGACCCTAAAACAAACTTTTACATTTCCAACGGCTATCGACGCTCTTTGCGAAATGCGGAGATAGTTACATCCTAGCTCCGCGCCAGACAACGTTCATATCTAAGATATTTTCATTCAACAAGCCCCTGCCTCAAAACCAGAAAATCTTGTATATATCCCAATTTCTATTTATACTTCTTTTTTTGTTTACTCAAACCCATGCTTTTCCATTACCTAACACACATAATTGTTCTTTAATCAGCGCCTTGGCAACTGATTATGTGATATCCCTCTAACTTACTTTGACTCCCGATTCCGTGCCGTTCTCGTCTCCTCTAGCAGGACATATCTCCGCCGACGACATGTTGTCCATGACGTCATGGTTGGTGCTGTAGCTGCTGTTGGTCATCGCTGTCATGGCAACGCTCATGTTGACCCGGCTGGCCATCGCGCAGGCCATACCGAGGCACGTCATGAGACTGGTTGTGAGACGTGCTGACCGCCAGATGCCCGGTGGACCAACTAAAATAAATAATTATGATAGGATACGATTTAATTTGATTTGATTTGATTTGACTTCATCTTTGCTGTAGCTGATACTAAGGATTGGTCGTGTTACTTAATTGTCGTCATAAAAAACGTTCACTTTGAACCAGAATAGCGATATCATACAACAGACAGAGGTATGTCATAAGAAGAAGAAGAATATGATGATGATGATGATGATGATGATGATGATGATGATGATGATGATGATGATGATGATGATGATGATGATTATATGATGATGATGATGATGATGATGATTATATGATGATGATGATGATGATGATGATGATGATGACGATGATGATGATGATAATGATGATGATGATGGCGACGATGATGATGATGATGATGATGATGATGATGATGATGATGATGATGATGGCGACGATGATGATGATGATAATGATGATGATGATGATGATAATAATGATGATGATGCTGATGATAACATTGATAATGATGATGATGATTGCTAAGGAAGAGGAAGAGGAGCTGGAGAAGGATGGAAGAGCTTGGTACAATGTAATATGCCTGTACTTAATAAAAATATAAATTGTGATAATAATTTCAACATAAGTTGTACCTACTTTTCGATTCTGGCAGAAGGGGCTTCAACTCGTCATGGGCTTCTTTTATGTTCCCATCATCCTTCTCTGCACGATTTGTCGGTTTTCCTCGACCAACGGTCATTTCGCTTGAATTGAATTTCTATTATTATCTCGCCTGAGTCTTGTATAATGCTCGTGATATATCGCAGCTTCGTGATAGTTTTATAAATCCCTTTTTAAATGATTTATTTCTAGAGGTAGTCCAGCAGCTTTAATTAACTTTTTTACAAGATTTACATTGATCAGGTTCACATCAGACGAGTAAATGGATGGCTTAGGTAGTTAAAATGCTCGTTCCAGAATAAAATATATCGGTACTAGTTTACAAAAAATGTTCAACGAAAGATTCTCAGAGCAAAATGTATCAAGTTTGGAAACGCAACATCTTGCAGGAAAAACACAAGAAATCAACGTTTTCCTTATTTGAACTTGAATTGAATATCACCAAGTCTGACTTGAGTTCTAAATTGAAGAGCATAAATGTCGACTTATACTCAGGGATAGAATGATCTTTCTGAGTCAGCGTTCATTCTACCTGGACATATATCATTGCATCTGGACAATAGCATTGTACAAACTTAAATTATTGCTCTTAAAATGAATAAAGAGCGTCAAAAAAAAAAGACAAACCAAAAAATTAACCCCTCTAGACCAATATCAGTATGATATAATTGGCCACGCTTCCTATAGTCCACAGCCCGAGATTTGGGAACCAGCCTTAACCAATAGATTCTGGCTGAATAAAATATGACACATTATATATATAGAGACCAAAAAAACAACAACATGAACAATGACGATTCTAATGAGATCTAAAGTTTGATGTCAAGTAGGAACTATATTTATACAACGAATACAACCTGTCAGGGAGAAAACAACAACGATAACGATTTCTAATGAGATGTAAAGTTTCACATTAACGAGAGGCCGTCGGCTGGTATGTAAGGCTCTATACCTTTTGTTGACAATGCTGGCGATGCATTATGGGTGAAATAACATAATGGGGGTAAAAGCAACTACAACAACAACAATAACGACTTTAAGGAGATCTAAAGTTCCAAGTTAACGAGACTGAGGGGGTTGTATAAAGAGTCCTTTCGTAAAGGAAACGCTGGCGATGGGATTGCTATATAGGACAAAATAATGGGGGATAGTGATAACGACTCTAACAAGATATTAAGAATATTAAGATTTGTTTAAAAGATATTAAGTGTGAAGTATAAAGCTTTATTTTGTGAGGGAAAGGCTGGCGTTGGGATTGCTCAAACAAGATGATGGGTAAAATCAACAAGAATAGCGAGATATAAAGTTTCAAGTTAATGAGAGGCCGCAAAGTAAAGCTTTACTTTGTGTTGTCAATTACTGCGTGGGAAAAAACAACAACAACAGTAAATGTTGCAACTTTAAAGGAGTTGTGTCTTATATGCAGGCTTAAAATGTAAAGTTGCATGACAGTAAGCATGTATTGAGAAAAAATTCACTAGAAAAGAATATACACTCAATAAAAGCAGCTGTCGTGAGATTATATTGATCGTTATTGTTTTATTTATACAGTTGGTCTCAGAGACACTTAAATTATCTTTGCGACTGCAAACCCTTCCAGGCACGTAGCCAGGATTTTAACAGTAAAGATCAGCCAGTTATTTACAAAAGTGGCCTGAGACAGAACGTTGCCGAGACTGGTTTGGGGGTGGGTGATAGTGTGGCCAACTCGAGACCGAGACTCATGTAAGCGATGGCCGAGACCAATGAAAAGTGGACCTTTCTGAATTTGGGGGGTACCCCTGGCTATTGGTCTGCCTTCATTGTATTTTTGTTTTCATTTTTTTTACTCGATGTTCACAAACTAAAGATCACAATAATATTTAGCGCAATCAAAGTAACTCAATCAGAGTGTTACTGTTATTAAGGGGATGATTTTCTTTCAAATCTGTACTCCAGGTAATAATAATTAATTGCACATAGTTGTTTTAAAAAGGGAATGGGCATGGCGTTAGACTACAAAGCAGTTTGTGTGTTTTGTTCTTGCATCATTTGAATGCTCTATCACTGTGAACTTTAAAATGTCACCCATTGGCTGCTCGTCGTATCCTCGTGGCACAAGAAATGATTTACTGATTTAAGAACCTGATGACTCCTGCAAGCAAAAGGGATATAGTACCTTTAAAGAGATCCAAGTTCCTCGTTTACGAGAGAGAATTGTGTCGAGCTTTATTTTGTGTGAAACGCTTGTTTAACAGAATAAGGTTGCACAATCAACAACGATAACGACTTTAAGGAGATCTAAAGTTCCGAATTAAAGAGAGGAGGGTCAGAGGATATATGATAGTGTTTTATTTTTAGTAGGGAACCGGTTGAAACCGGAGACTGAAATTTGACCATGTTTAACCTTGAGATGTATACAGTAAAACCTGCGTATAGTAACGACTTTAGAGAACAAGAAAAGTAACCATTGTAGACAGGTGACCTCTTCAGACAGGTTACAAATCATTGTGGGGTATCTGTAGGGGATCAATGTAGGTGGCCACTATACACTGCAGGTCGGCTGTTGTAGACAGGTGACCGCTAAAACACGTTGAACTGTACTTTTAATATCATATTTCGCTGTGAATAAACATTATGCGGTTTAATGGATAGATCTAGTATCATTGTCAAGATCCTAAAAACTTACTTGGAACTCTAGCGGGTCTCACAAACATCATTATATTTGTACTACCTAATAGAAGCATGGAACAGCTTTCGGTTTTCCAAATTTTTCTTCCGTTATACAGATATGGTTGATTGAAATGTTCAGATTAATAATTATCAGTGCAATGAGTTAGCGAATAGCATTACTCGGTCATGTGACATTCATAGTTAACATGGAATTTTCCCACATCACTGTAATAATAGTGGACATAATTATTAGATCACAGAACTACACATTTTATCAACTATTTACAATTTACCAGTTGTTGCACATGACAACAAAGTCACAAGATCCCTTTAAAGCCACTTTACATGAGTAAACTTGCGGTAGAAATTCATAAAAGGGATCTAGTAAAAAAAAATTGCAGAGAAGAGAAAATTTGTAATCAAAATGGTAAACGAAAATTCCAGCCATAATGCATAAACTAGTATACTATCCAACAATGCAGCTCACCTCTGGAGAGAAAAAAATGGCGCATTTTAACAGAAAGTTATACAAATGTTGACGAACAAAACCAGTCAAGAACGATGTTGATTAACGTTGCAAATGGTGCTTATAAAATTCAAGTCTTAGTCACCCAAATTCATTTTTACCAGATAATTTTCCCCCTTTCGGCTTAATTGTTACAATATACATTGTAAAGCGCATCACGGCTTTTAACTACAGTGTAACCAACAATTATTTGGACACCCTGAAAAATAGGAAACTAACTATTTTGAATTTTTCAAAAATGGTCTTATATTTTATCTTGATTTCAACAAAGCAGCATCTAATAACACATACAATGAATTTCAGGCAGCTTTTTACCAAACATTGTCTTCAAAATTTGTTCTGGCATCATTTAAATTAAAGTGATTTTTTCAAGGTGTCCAAATAATTCTTGGTTACACTGTATATCCCTTGGAATTAATTTTGTATTCATTTTAAAATAAATTAGGTGTGCAGTACATGTTCTTATTCGTTGTAATGTTTCTAATTTTGATTTCGGAAAAAAGATAAATACAACAAATAAGAACAAACGCACACCACATAAATAGGCAACCTTTCTACCTTCTCACGACGCTCCCACCAAATTTGAAAGCGTTTTGAAACTGGTCTTTTATGTCTATTGGACATATCATAACTGAAACTTTTATTGGGGTAATAATTGCGCGCATTTGGCTCCGTGTCCAATATAAACAGAAAGCGAGCAAGCCGAATGATACAAAACGTTTAAAAGGTTCAATAACAGTTGGTATGTCAGAAAGGCTCACCATCATTAGGACAAGAAAGGCACTGATACGCTATTGCATGGAAACATTCAGCGCATGCTATTGAGAGCATGTTCTTGTTGTACCTTTGTCTTTTGATAATCTCGTGTAAGCTGACCAGTGATTGACAGATGATGTCACAGGGGGGGGGGGGGGGTTTACTCTGGCATGTCTGGAGAGTTCTTTTAGGGGTGGGGCTAAGGAAGCTAAGGCTAACTAAAGGAAACAATTGCTAAAATATTTATATTTAGGTCAAATAGTTTGCAAATATTTGATATGTACACTAATACAGATAAACAGAAGTCAACATGCATTCGCATATCAGGGAACCTTTAATATACCGTTAGCGTAATTTATCCTGGTATCTCATATTCAACAGCGTGCGTACTAAGTAAACATTATTTATGAGCTTGCATATATAGGCACTGAGTTATTAAAAATAAAATAAAATCAAGTATAAGGGGTGTGGAATGGGCCTGGCCCATCCTATCGTAGTATAATCGGGTTGTAAAAGAAGCGCTTATAATCATCCAATCAAAAGAGCGTATGTTTAGAACTTAGAGAAGAGCGCCGAATAATCAAAATGGGTCATACTTCGGAGTTAATCATGTTTCCTTTTTTGGAAGCTCGTAGACATTCAATTTAGCATTGATTCTTGATGAATTTTCCTCAAAACTAGAAACAATTACTATTCGAATAATTGGCATCAAATCTTAAAGGCTGTCACCTATAGGATGTTATGCAAAACTTAATTTAAAGGTGCACCTGTAAAGTGTCAGATATTACCCAAAATTTGAGACTTCAAAATTTGCGTCAGCTTTTACAACGAATTACTGTATAACGTGTATGAGGTTTATGACCGTTCATTAACGCTCTTGAGCTGAATGATTATCAATGATAGATATCGTCAAACTA
Source organism: Echinarachnius parma (assembly GCA_037951105.1). Classification (NCBI taxonomy): domain Eukaryota; kingdom Metazoa; phylum Echinodermata; class Echinoidea; order Clypeasteroida; family Echinarachniidae; genus Echinarachnius; species Echinarachnius parma. The sequence continues at coordinate 87,973 of JBAMJV010001323.1, read as the reverse complement.
AAGGGGAATTTTTAAAAATCTAAACCTATTGTATTCTTCTCTTACCATTAGCCAAACAACACGATAGAAGAGAAATGTGGAAGCTCCAAGTATTTTTCGTGGAGGTAGACACTTTACTGGTTTCACTTTTCTTAACGCCCTCTCTCATACTTTATAATACAGGGCGATCTGATAATGATTAAGAAAATATGATTACGATGCATCTCGCATCGAGCTGGACTACAAAGTCTTAAAGACCAATTGAGTATTACTAATGGTTAAAGGGATAGTGCGGTTATATGGTCAAACTGAATTATAGTAACCAACATTTGCACCATATCATTCCAAACTAATATTTCTCACTCAACCACGTCCGAACGGTAGGATAACTAACATAAACGGGTCAATAAGAAGCCCGTTATCATTTAAAAACAGCCCTTATAACACAAGAAGGCGCTTTCTAAAAACACATGGGTTTTAATAATTTTGTATAACAATTGTGAATGTGATACTTTTTTTTAAATGATGATTTCATAGAGAGATCATCAATAACTATTTTTAAAAACTCTTTGGTAAATTTATGAAAAAACGTGTAGGCATTTTATAATTTTTCTTCTTAAACCATTGAATAAAAGTGGGTCCCTTATTTATTCCAATCTGATATATTCGTTGATATTTCAGCTGTTTCTCAACCGATTTATAAAAAATAAAAATAAAAAAAGGTTTTACATTTAAAACCACGTGCTCTTCCAAATACTTTGCTCAGTTTTTCATTAACTCTCAAATTAATCATATCCTGAAGCGCCCTGTATACCAAAACAGTACCATCCCTTTAAAAGGATGTGGAATGGGTGTATCCAGTCCAGTGACAGGAGTTATTTATCAGATGTTGTTTCCAGTATGTATATCCCTATTTTGTGCAAATTATCATTATTAATTTTTAATGTTTTGTTGGAAGCAAGAATAAATTGAATTGAATTGAATTGAATTGAAAGAATTGGTGCACAACCTTTTATAACACTCCATGTATGATATCCTAAAAAAGGGGGTGTTTGCTTCCTGGGTACTACCAAATAATTGCAAAATACAAATTTTGCATGAAGCCAGGCATTATACAATATTCAGAATTCTCCGTACCAAGCAAAGAAAAATTTATGAGCGTATTATCATTTTTAATAGACATTGAGTTATAAAATAAAAATGAGATACATTGAGTTATAAAATAAACAATCGCGTATGGCGGTGTGGAGGAGGCCTGGCTCGTACTCTTAAATGTATTTCTTTGTGGACGTGCATGGTGTGGCTAGAGCACGTGCCTTCCAATCGTGAGGTCCCGAGTTCGAAACCAAATTGTGCTCATCGCGTTTTGCCTTCGACAGGAACATGTATCCATATGTGCAGCTCCTATCGACCCTCGTGAATAAATGGATACGCTTACAAATTGGAACTTGGTTCGTAAGTATTGTGCGCACTTACAATATGCCTGGATAGAATGCTTCCCAGTGTGTGAAACATGTGCTGCATTTTGTTTGTTGGATCCGAAATAAGTGCCAAAAAGCGTTCTGATTCTTTGTCCAAAATTTCTATTTTCACCTGATGTTTGAAGTAAACTGGTAGTATATTATGTCAGCCTGATATATGTAAGTTTAATAAGTAAAATTTATAAATATAGCGCATAATAATTCATAGTATTATGGAAATACCCTCTATAAAAGTTAATATCATAAAGCTGACGTTATAAAATCCCGATTGTTTATTTGAAAGTTTGACAAAGAAACCTGCTTTACTCCAAAGATGAAAAGGGGATTTAGCGCCTTTTGGAATTATGCTCTTCAAATATCATTCCCCCTATTCACCGTTCATATACGGAGCCAATTTTAATTATTTGTTTATAGTATCCTACATCGTTTACTCTTTCTTTTTTTTCTTTTACTGGCACCAATAATGACCAATGTGAAACATGTTTTGCTAATAAAAATGGATATCAATATTTAAAAGACCGTTCCTAACACAAAAAAAATAGGAATAAAGGCGCCACATTTATTGGCATCAGACTTTGAACAAGCTAAATAGTGAAATAATTTGAGTCGTTAAAATGTCACGTATGAACTGCATTCAATTTGTCAAGATCAATGTGTAAATCAAATCATTGTGTTTGCCGCCATCTATAGGTAATTGAACCGATAACTCGTAGTTCGTAGAGGGGCCTGCATGGCGGATCAAAAGTGCAATTTTGCATCAACCATTTGTATTCATCAGAACTTGTACCAGTACAGAGATCAATACGTGCATTCGTACGATCTCACGCCATCTATAAGTTGTGGTGAGTACTTCGTTGTCCGTACGCATGGTACATAGGGGATTGAATGCCCTTGAATGGCGGATCCAATGTCGCATTCGGAACGGAACAACGTGGATTTGAAGGAACTGTCGACATATCAACGGCCTAGTTCAAAAAGGCGCTAAATCTATATTTCATTACAAAATTCGTTAATGATATCATCAAATGAGAAGTTACGTAACTCCACATTTTAGCACAATTTACACAAAATTAAATTTAAAAATATGGAACGAGCAATTCTCATATTCCCATAGGCATGTGTACAACATTGGAGAAAGAAACTTGCTTTTCTTTAAAGTTTAAAACTGAAATTAGTGCGTTTTGAATTAGGCTCTTCGTGTAGGATATATGTTTAGGAAAAAAATCCTCGTAGCTTGTTATATAGGGGTTGTATGGTTAATCCATAACGTTATCCCATAGTACATCTACAATCTCATTTTGATAAGATTAATTATGAAGATGAATAGTCGAATGTTACATGCTTATGTCGAATAACCAGTATTCTGCTCCCAGGTCATAAGTATGCACGTGTGAATAATTATACAAATACTCCTTATACAAAATATTATAGTATTATGACTTAATATTGTAATAGAAATTTCGGCAACCACCTCGGCCGCCAACTGATCAACCAGCTCGGCTCCCATTTCTGCAGATTGTCACAATTTCGTCACCCAACTCGTCACCCAATTTAGTCACCCATCTTGGCACCCAACTCGACACCCAGACGTCCAACTTGGCACTATTCTCGGCACCCAACTCGTCAACCATTCCGGCACCATGCACTTCGGCACACATTCGTCACCCACTTGCAAACCAACTCGGCACTCATTCTGGCAACCATGTAATGTTGACACTCAACTTTTACCAAATGAAGAAATCGCATTGGCAACGGAGTCGTCACCAAACTCGACATCCAGCTCTCTTTACTGTCTTACGAATCCAAATCGTCACCCATCTCGTCGCCCATTTGGTCAACCGAATCTAAACCGTCCTCGGCGCCCAACTCGGCAAAGGTTCTATAATCCACCTAGATATTAGAGGGCCCCTAGGCTAGCTATAAAGGCACTCATATGCAGTGTTCTCAAAACGTGTATTTTGTTTCCAAAGTATCGACAGTAAAGTATCGACACACCAAATCCAAGTCTGTACCCAAATCTGCATTCACCGACGCACACAACAATACACATCACGTCACACTGTAACTGCCTGAGAATTTAAATCATTAGAATGAGAGACTTTTCTTTTTTCAGACTTTATTCTTGTTTATTTACAATAATTTCGCAAAGTGTGGTATATGTTTTAGAATTCACAGCAAAACTGTAAGTATTGTTGTCAGGCACGTCAACTCATTTATTATTATAATACATCGTAGGTCATAAAGCGTATGAATTATTGTTGAAACACATTATTCATGATAACTATAATAATAATAATGATGGTATTGTGTTCAACAAAATGTCACATTCTCAGCTACAAGCTAAATTGTAGTGTCATTTGCAACAATATGTACATGAGAGTTGAAAAGAAAGAAGGACATGAACGTTATTTATCAGCACTATAAGGCTCCTCTTAAAGAGAATATAAAGGCTAAATGTTCGTTAAAAGTATAGTATGAACGAGTTTTATACAATGTCGTTGTCTTATATCATTTGATTGATGCATTCCCCTTGTTATACAGGTAAATCATATACTTTAAACTTGTCTTATATACGTTTTATATTTTGTTTATACTTTGTATCATTTCGTTGCTTGGGGTATGGAAAATTACAAAACAAAAGTTTATTTGATAGAGACCCACAACCAAGGTTACTAAAACTAAATGATCGTATGTTACTATGTACAATATGTAAGTAAACCAAAATATGGATAGAATATACGTCATATTCAGGACAGAAGACTTATTATGTCCCTATAACAAATGGGTTTATTTGTTGAGGCAGAAAACCTTAGAAGAACATAAATATATCTGAAACGGAAAACGCATATGATTGTCTATAGGGTAACTCGATAAACCTTACAAATAAACCTGCAAAATAAACGCACAAAAGGTGTAATGTCCGTTAAGCCTATAATTATATTGACTCCGTAGTAATAAGGGAGGGACGTATAATTACCTAGAATACCGTAAAGTGAAATGGCTTGGAATAACACAAGCATTATGAACGTACATGTACGTAGGTCTTCGTAGAGGCAGATAACCTAAAAATGTATGTGCACCATGCCAGGAAACATAATAATACGTCGTCTTGGAAATACATCGATCTCAGTTATATACTACGCACATCTTTACATGCGACATATTCCTTCACTTATTTAGCCAATAGGGTGAGATACTGAGAGCATAAATAAACATTATGTGTTGTCGATTGTGTTGACAGAGTGGGGTATCTAAGGGGGCATGAGGGGCACGTGCCCACCCCCCCCCCCCCCCCACCCCCCGCGAAAAAAATACAACAGCAACTAAATAATAACAATAATGATAATAATAATAATAATAATAATAATAATAATAAAACAAAAATATATTATAATAATAATAGTAATAATAATAATAATAACAAAAATAATACTACATTAATGATCTTTTATTCTATATTAGAGATGCATTGATTAGCATTTGATTCCTGGGGAAGCAAATGACGTCAAGTACATCAGGTGTCAGAACACAGCCCGGAATGGGCCACGTCCGTTGGTAATTGATTGAAATATATCACACCATGAAAGGAAAAATAAACACCTCAATTGTACTGAAAAGCATTGAACGCGTAACTATGAAATAGAGCCAATCCTATGGATCATAGCAATTGATAATGGACTGAAATATATTACACTATGATAGGAAAAACCGAAACTGTCTAGAAAGCATTGGACATGAAGTATTTGTGTCAACCTTGCGTATCGCTGGTCGTCGGGTCGACGGGCATCGCGGTGACGACTTCCGTGGTCATATCCGTGGTCGGCACACCAGTGTTGCTTGTCGTCATCGTCTCGTCTGTCGTCTTGGACCCGTCATCGTCCTTCGTCGTTGCACCGCCCGCTGATGTCGGCAGCGCGGTGGCTTCGTCGTCGTTCGCAGTCACCTCCTCGCTAGTTGCAAGCGTCGGTGGTGGTGTGGTAGTAGTTGTCAATTTTGGTTTGGTTGGTATTATGAACGTCGTCGTCGATGGCGAGCTTGTCGCAGTTGTAGAAGTGGTTGCTGATGTCGATGTGGTAGCAGTTGTCGTGGTTGTCCGTCTCGCTTTGGTTGGTATTATGAACGTCGTCGTCGATGGCGAGCTTGTCGCAGTTGTAGAAGTGGTTGCTGATGTCGATGTGGTAGAAGTTGCCGTCGTTGTCCGTCTCGCTTTGGTTGGTATTATGAACGTCGTCGTCGATGGCGAGCTTGTCGCAGTCGTGGAAGTTGTTACTGATGTCGATGTGGTAGCAGGTGTTGTGGTTGTCAGTTTCGCTTTGGTTGGTATTATGAACGTCGTCGTCGATGGCGAGCTTGTCGCAGTCGTAGAAGTTGTTACTGATGTCGATGTGGTAGCAGTTGTCGTGGTCTTAGCGTTCGCCGATGATGTTGGGGTATCCGTCGAGGAAATTGTAGTTGCCAATGTTGCTGCAGTCGAAGCTCCTGTAGTTGAACCACCTGACGATGCTGCAGCTGCAGTCGTTCCTCCTGAGGTTGAACCACCAGACGATGCTGCAGCTGCAGTCGTACCTCCTGAGGTTGAACCACCTGACGATGCTGCAGCTGCAGTCGTACCTCCTGAGGTTGAACCACCAGACGATGCTGCAGCTGCAGTCGTACCTCCTGAGTTTGAACCTCCTGACGATGCTGCAGCTGCAGTCGTACCTCCTGGGGTTGAACCACCTGACGATGCTGCAGCTGCAGTCGTACCTCCTGGGGTTGAACCACCTGACGATGCTGCAGCTGCAGTCGTTCCTGCTGCAACTGTTGTAGGCACATATGTGGTGGTAGCAATCGATGGGGCCGCCGTTAATGCGCTGTTGGTTGCGGGTGAGGCCGTAGTTGCAGGTGAAAGTGTACTTATGCTGGCTGAGGTCGCGGTGGTTGCATCATTGCCTGCCGCGAGTGTTGTTGTTGGTGAGGTTGCAGCGATAATGGCCGAGGTAGAGGCCACATATTGTGCTCCTTATCATGAAACAAAATGAAAATGAAAAACATACGAAATTAGTAAGGCCTAATTGTTGACATTATAGTGCTAAATTTAGATGTGGATGCAATATTTCGAATGTTATTACTTGCCAGAGATTTGAGGTCGCAGGTGGGGACACAGAGCAGTATTGTTCGTGTAAAAAAACATAAATCACACCATTAAGACACAGTACTGGGTGTCACTGCACGACTTGTGTTGCATCGGCATGTCTTTAGGAAATAAATTGTTGCAAAATGTATTTATGATTTGGCGCACTTGAGAATGAAGAAGAAGCAGTTTGATTCACACCTACTCGAAGAAAAGAAAATACCCGAAAAGGGGAAAACAAAGATAAATACATGTACAACATAAATTCACATTCAAACTATTTCACGATACGGGTATACCGGTAGCTATTTTAGTATGATCTGAGCATGTAGTAGACCGTTAGTCTGCGCGACCGAATGTCTGCATGGCACTTTACATGAAAATGTTACTTGCTTTTAAAATATATCAGAAATACAACGAATGAAATCCAATCGAATGAAAAGTTGTTACGCATGCCCATAATGAAGATTTTGTGTCCAGCGGGCTTTCGATAAACTGGACTGTTAGTGATAATTACCCCAGAGAAACCATACGAGCGCAGCTACGACTCCGGCGATGAGTAGGACGACGAGGAAGACGACCCAACACCAGCAACAAAAGCCACATCGTCCTCCTCCTGCACCTCCTCCTCGACGTCGATCATATCTCCGCCTTCGTCTCCCCATCTCGGGATCCGCCAAACGCCCGTCATCATCGACCGGATGGACGCGCGGGTCACGTCGCTGCGACGATGTCAGTTTGGAAGTGGAGGCGTTGTGCTCGAGGTCGTCGTACATAACTTGGTACGGTGGCGGCGTCCAGGCCTCGCGCCCGGGAGACCCGCGGCCATCGCCCCGTTTCGATGACCGCCGCGGCTTACCGCTGGCCGGGAACTCTCTGTAAATAAGCAACAATTGTCGGTTTTAATTTTGATATCAATATCCATTCATGAATATAGAATAATAAAACAAAAATTGTAATATGCAAAACAGAACTCATCAAAATTACACAAAACTTTCATTGTTGTGGTAATCATAATAATCAAAACCAACTTTTACCAAGTTTCTTTGCTCGTAAGTAAAGAGATCAAGTTTGTTGATCATTTCCAACACAAAATTAAAAGTAATTTTAGTCATATATCAAACAAAATTATCAAAAACCCAAGAAGTGTGCTTCCTCTAGAGAAACCGGAATTCTACAGTTATACAGTATATAAATAACAAGTCTTTCTCTAAAATATCGACGGAGCTACAGTCTTAACGGACATTATTTGCAAAGTATGGGCAAATCTGCGCCATGGGCTATGTACGAGTTAAACACAGGGATAATCTAATGTCACCTCGGCTAGATCTACATTATAGTCACTGCCCTTGTTTTAGTAAACACTCGCTAAGTGTGTTCATTCCCCGGGGGGGCACTCGAATTATTTTTTGACGGGGGTGTGCCGCACGGAACTCTGAAATGGGGGTCTGAAGAGCTGACTACAAGCACAAAATATAGGGTCTTTGGAGCTACAAAAACCCCGAAACGGTAGTTAAGGGGTCTAAGGAGCAGACTAAAACTACAAAATACATAGACTTGGAGCTACCAAAGACCTACGGAAACCCTCGAAAAGGCTAAAATGGTGGTCCAAGGAGCCGAACTAGAAGAAGAATAATGGACTTGGCGCTACTCAAATACCTAGCCAAGTCATTCTGGGGGTCTATGGAGCCGAACTAGAAGAAGAAGTGCCCCCCCCCCCCCCGGGTTCATTCCCTTCTTAACAAAGCCTTTTAGCCACAGGCCCGTACTTAGTCAAATAAAATGTGTAAAAGGGTACTCTTCAGAAGGCAGGCAGGACGTATTTGCGATTTTTTTTTTATTTTTTTTTTTACCAAATATACTTTCCGTTTCTTATCATGACAAAGTCTGACAATTAAGCAACAGCCCAAAAATGTATCAACCTTCTAGTTAATCCCCAAATTATATGATTATGGCATAATCTTGGTCATGTTGGCTTTGCCCAAGCAATGCTTATTTTAACGGAATATCGAATCCAAATGCAATGAGCAAATTAAGACTGATAATGTGATTTTTTGACAGAATTTTCCTAAAGTTAACCCAGATGTTGCCGTTAGTTTTGAAAAAATGTTCCTCCCTATAATGTATTTTCCGATCATTGAATTTCCAAGATGTTCAGATTAGCAGTGAGGACGCAGAGGCCGGGGTTGGACTGATTGGAGGCACACTATATGCTTGTCTTTATTTTGTAAATAGTTTTACCCGTGTGTTTATTGCTTAGTCAAATAATAAGGGGCATAATTATGCCCACGTGAACACTCCACGTCCCACCCGCCATCCTCCCGCCCCCCCCCCCCCCCCCCCCTCCCAACCCATCCCACTGCATCTATAGCTTAACTACGCCCATCTTGGACGGTTAGAGATAGATCCACGAGTTGGTCTTAAAATGGGTACCAACTTTAGACAAATCTTACTAATATTATTTGGTTTTGAGCTCAGAAACAGAGGCCAACAAATCTTATCCTGCGGCTAATTACAAAACAGTAGAGATAAGCTAGGTTGCGCCATATGCAGGTGAGGGTTCCATTAATCTCTTTCTGAGTTTCGTACTCTCTGCAGCCCGTTGCAGAAAGAGGTACAATCGATTGTAAGACTTTTACAATTCATTGTATAAGACAGACAATTTGCGCGTTTCAACCAATCATATTTGTGCATTTAGAACACATAAGCTGACTTACAATCAATTGTAACTTACAATCGATTGAATATCTTGCTGCTATATATGTGCCGCCGCGGCCCTAGCTGGACGCTCATAATTATGAAGTATGTACAATAACTGTATAGCCTCCTTCAACAATGAGCATTGATGGGAATGCAATATATGTTACGTTTTATGTATAAGAATATTATTAAAACTGTGTACGCAAGTTCCTGAGCGTTTTGAAATTAATGTATATAATTATTCGGGTAAAAGACCATCTCGCATTATTTTGGTGCAGCTATATACAACAATAGTTATTGTTTCGTCGTCTAACTTTCATTTCTTTTACTTTCTTTTTTTCAGAACGTATGTGTCATTGAATTCTATTATCCTTTTACAACTACGTTGAAAGAAAATCAATCTCATACAGCACAAATTAAATTCAGTCACTTTGACTGCGTTTATCAGCTAAAATCAAATTAAATATCATTCAGTGAGTGAACAGTAAGTGGTACAAGCAAGAAAAGAAAAATTAATGTAGGGTATATGATTCGATTTCCGGATTCTACAATAATGTTCGCGTCTCTGACTTTAATGCTCGTAAATTAAACATCTATACCGGTAAATATAAACTCACAATATTGATCTTCAAGTTGTGCGTTTCTCACACAGGTAAACTCTGAAGTAATGTTTTCTTAGATATAATTAATAATGTTCTCTTTCTTGTTATATACTTCATTATTCGTCCACCAAAATACGGTATCGGCTTAGGCAGAAGAGAACCGCTGATGTTCTTATTTTTGGTGTAGATCTTATCTCTCTAAACGTATTCTAAAACACCTTTAAACATCTATAAACATACTGGCCCGGATTCACAAAGCAGGTTTGTAGGAGGTTTGTAAAAAACATGGTTTATCCATGGTCTACATCTATGGAGTGCTGCTCGTATACAAGTAAAACCATTTATAATTTATAATGATATGACTGTTAGTGCTTGCTAACCAGTAACTTTCACCATGTGAAAAGACAAACATTTATTTGGTGCATTTTGTAAATGTGTACCATCAACACTGTTAACAAGTGAGGAGTTTACATTCTTTCTCCATCAGTTTACAAATGGCACTCCATAGATGTAGACCATGGATAAACCATGGTTTTGTACAAACCTCCAACAAACCTGCTTTGTGAATCCGGGCCAGTATATTCATTGAAGTATGTTGACGTTAGAAGAACAAATTAGGCAGACTAGATAAAATGTATTGATTTTGTTTTGTTTATGTATTTTGTTCTGCACTCATATGGGATGGGTAACTGATTACCTATAGTTTATAGAAAACAAAAATTTGTTGTAATGTTTACTCTTTCAGTCGTTCCAGAATGCCAGAATGCTGTTAACAAAATTATATATAGTTTCAAAATAAGAGAGAAATTAAAAAAATATAAATACATTTCATTTCTTCTGCTAACATAATTTATGCCAAAATAACAAGGTACAAGAAAATGTCAGAAGCTCCCAATGAGTTTAGTTGAATAGTTAATAATTTTATCTTTGCTCAAACGGTAAGATTTGTATAAGAATAATAATATAAATAATAATAATAATAATAATACAGGTTACTTATATAGCGCTATTCACAACGTATCATAGCGCTTACAAATTTAACAATTACAACATAACACAATTACAAGAGTCTTACAAACTACAACAAATCAAGGAAAGAGGAAGGATTTTAGATGCTTTTTAAAGAATCAACATTTTCTATTGAAATTTTGGAGATGATATTTGAATGAAAGAATTGTTATAGTGATTACAAATATTAATAAATGTTCAACGTTTTCAAAAAGAAATATGTTCGTTGAACGAAACGGGTGCTTTGATAAGTATCAATCATTATTAGTACTATTATTTGTTTTACTCGTATTATTAGTACATGTATCATTATTATTTGTAGCCATTATTTGTGGAACAATAGATAGTTAGAACATAATATTTTAAATAAGGTAAAACGTCTTAGTGAACATTTAAATGGAAACAGTAATACTTACTCAGAGCTCATTTTCACAATCGTGAAACTAATCCTTTTGATATTCCTTATTTATCCAGACAGGAAATAATAAATCCCATTACAAATTCCATATTAATTAGATCCATATGAGTCAGCAGATAAGTTTTTCTCCAAAGAGGACTATTCAATTACCATAACAACGGACGACGCAAAATCCTTACACAGAACTACCCTAGCTGCTGCACAAAAGGGCGGGAGCTATTCAAGTGCTCGGAGAAAGTAGAAAGTAGAAAGTATAGATGATGCGAGGTCCTGGAGGAAAGTAGAAAGCCTCGCTTTCACTGCAGATCGAGGCATGGTTAGGGTCCCATATAGCGGTAGGGGTAAATAAAGAGGGGAGCAAAGTGTCTATGCATGTAGGAGGAATTTCTGTGGCCAAAACCTGACTAGGCCTTCTGCACCTGCTTCTGCTTCTGCTTCTGCTTGTTTCTGTACAAACGCCTGGTGTGGCTATCCCGTACATTATATTCATATTTCATACAAACCCTGGGCCCATCTTAAATGACACTAGTTTATATACTTGCCCCAAAGTAGACTTAGCATCAACATGATCAAACTATATTTTAAGCCAGAATATAGTTTCAAAATGTGCGCCTCTAATTTAATTAAATTTCAATCTTTATGTCCCATTTTCTAGTAATTTAGGGGAGGGGGGGGGGGGGGGGGGGGCTGGATCAATAATAGCGAACGATACCCACAGGGGGTACAATTACCTCACTCCCTCCATGCCCCCTCCCATCATTATCATAGCTACGCCATTGCATGGACCAAGCTAGTCTAGGTTCTATACTCTGTATACACCTTTCCCCCATAATATCGCGTAACCCTGTGAATCTGTCAGTACGCCCGATGAATCTGTACGGACAGCATACAGATTCACAGGGTTACGCGATATAATTATGGTGGAAAGGTGTATAGTTACAGAGTATATGATCTAGACTAGGACCAAACCCGCGTCGGGTGATGTGTGAAACCCTCAAAGGCTCCTTGTTTGGGTAAGAAGTTAAAATGACATGAAGTCAATATAGAGAAGAAAAATTACTTTTGACAAACCTACTATACATGTATTGACAAACCTACTATACATGTATTGACAAACCTCATATATTACGTCACAGGTGCACTTGTGTATCATAGGCTTCATTGGGATTATTGGTAACAAACGTTCAGTCTCAATTATATAGTGATGTAATCATGGAACGGGCGGTGAATTTTCTTTCTGGATTTAGTTTGTTTTCCCGGTAGAAAAACGTATTACCTTTCTAAAGCTTCAATTTCTATTTCTGTGCCACCCTGAGATTATATATCTATCCCCTCCCCATCTCTCTACTATTTCACTTTGCACTTCTCACATGGATCCATGATATATGCCCATATACTAGCTAAATGAAATATTATTTGATGATCCGATGGAATTTGCTCCCAGTATATATATATATTTGTTTAGTTTGTCTAGAGAGAGTGGAATTTCGCTCTCTTTCGGGTGCTTGTTCATTTTTTTAATAATGTTACATAAATCTGTTTTAAACGTCAAACCCCATCATACCCACCCTTCCTTATCATTAATGTATACCTGCGTTGTAGTCACTGAGAAAGAATAAGAATAACCAACAGCCCTTTTAAGGACTAATAACCAATGCAGAATAGCGGGCCTTTTTCAGAACTATACTCCGCACAAAAAGAAACAGGACACTTATTTAAGACAACATATATCATATTTGTTAACGATAAAATATATGTTATTGTATATCAAATTAAAGATAAAATTACCCTCTTCGATATTAGCATAGGATCCAGAAGAAATCATTCATGCATGACTTGTCACGGTCAATTAACCACCGCAAGGTCTATTTTCAAAAATAACAAAAATGGAACATCCATTCAACCATGTAAATGTTGACAAGCATGATATAAACGCTATATTCATGACATGGCATGATTATTTCATTACAAATGTGATCTTTTTTAGTTTCATCTCAATAGAAAAGGTGTAAATGAAGACAGTGAACGTTGTAGGTTTTATTTTCATCCAAATGTAACAAAATGGGGAATTCCATGGCTAAGGTTTATTCGTCGAAACTACAGTTTGTGCCCTGATTTCAGCATGAAACTTGGTATAAATTCTTCTCAAGAATTATCCGTATAGTCAAAAGATCTTCAAAATCTGATGTCACCCTTGGTCAACCATTTGGGCAACATGTCACTTCTCTAGGTAACTATGGTTGAAATTGCAAGGGACAAATGAAACAGACAAGCTTCATGCCTCAAAAACAGACCAATTTGGTTCATGCATGAACGATTACACCTTTCATTTATATTCTGCCTGTATAGGAATAAATTTCCTTTAATTTGATATATGATAATGTACACTCTGTCGTACATAAATATTAAATATTTCAACTTAAACAAGTGTCCTGTTTTTTTTTGTGCGGAGTATATATGGCGAACGCCGCAAACCTACTGTTTACATTAATCGAGTAGGGCGTTTTAATTAACGAACTGTATGTATTTAACATTTTCCGAGGTAGTTATTTGTCGAATAAGAGGGCGGGTCAGTCCCCTATCTTTTATTATTATTATTATTTGTATTTATTTATTTATAATTTTTTTTATTTTTTTAATATTTTATTTTTATTTATTATTATTTTATTATTATTTATTTTATTTTATTTATTTATTTATTTTTTATTTTTTTTTGGGGGGGGGGGGGGGGTCTCATACGAGGCTACGTAACTGGTTCTGTAGAACCCTTTCCCCTTAACGTTGCAGCACCGTTCTGTTCTATATAAAAGGGTTTCTTTGGCTATCCACAAAGCCAACTATTGTGTTTGAAGAAGACCGCAAAAAGCAGCGAGGGGGGTCCACAAGACCACAACCAATTTATTTCGTATACCGGGTACAGGTATACAAACAAACAATTATACAAAATAATGCGCCTCGTTACGTTGGCAACTGCAAACTACGTGAAATGACAATCACTAAACAAATAACAGTCGCAATACCAAACTATTTCCCTGCTTTTTTTGCTTTATGAACAAAATAATTGTGGAAGGAACATTTCTCGACTACAAACGAAAAACAATGAAAATGCATCAGTTTGCTTTGGACACTGCAAACCAAGGGAAAAACAGAAGGACTAAAAATAGATTTAAAAAGAGTAGTCACACAAAAAGACGCATTTGTTTAGCTTCGGCGTGGTTTATGGAAAGATGCATTTGGAAATGGGAATTGAGATTAAACTTTCCCGATGTTTGCAATACGGATTTGCATGACCTAATCTAAAAGAGAGGGTTTTTGAAAGCAGGAACAAGTTGTTACATAAGGAACGTGACAACAACTGAAGTCGAAGGCAATGAAAAGCAAATAGACTACCCCCCCCCCCCCCCCCCCCCCAAATCACTCTCTCTCTCTCTCTCTCTCTCTCTCTCTCTCTTCCATGTCTTCCAGGCATTTGCAAACTTATTAGACGTTTGGTGTAAATAAATATCTCTGATTTGTTTAGCCCTAGGCCATACGCCGTCTACTATAATGTAGTGAAAGCTCCAGAAAGGGGCTATTCCTTAATTAATGATACAGTATTTGACTAATTAATAAATGTACAAAAGTGTGAATTATTTCATTTCGGGGGTGTATTTAATTTAATATGGACAATGTTATAATAATTCTTGTTATGTAACATAATGTTCTCTGCCGTGTGCAGTAGAGTCTGAAATAAAGTAAATAAAGTGAATTGAATTGAATGAACCTCTTATCTGCTATCTTTATACGTCGAAAAAAAGATGTTTAATTAACATTTTCAACTAAATCAACAAAATACCAACTATCCATGGCGGCCCCGTTGTAGAAAGAGATTATACACTCAAATGTAAGTTACAATTATTTGTAAGTCAGAAAATGTGCGCATTTTACCCAGTCAGATATGCGCACTTAGTCACATGATCTGACTTACAATTAATTGCAACTTTACAATTGACCGCATCTCTTTCTGCAACAGGGCCTAGCTATTACAAATCACACAATGCACACAGCCAATTCATATAACACGACCCAAAATATCAGACACGACGTTCATGGTGCAAATAATGAAATACCGTTGGTGTGCTTCATCTTTATTCATCTTGAATAGGCATCAATAATTATTTAATATGAATGAACAATTGTAATAAACAAAGATCATCCAGAATAAGGGTCAATGTTTACAAGCACCATAAATCAATATGAGATTTCAGTGCAATATTGGGCGACATACATAAATGACAAATATTTTAAAAGAGCATAATATAATTAGGACAGTGGTGTAGCATGGTCCAAAGAATTGGGATTGGGAGCATTTGGATTATCTGTGGGCACACATTTTGTTTTCATTTCCTTTTTTTATGATTTGTTACTATTATGTTCATATTGTTGTTTTTTAAAATTATTATTGGGGGGGCCTTGTGCTCCTGTGGTTCCCCTCCCACATAGCTACGCCATATGGATAGGGCTCTGCCAGGACTCGAACTGGAGACCTAAGGATTGCTAGACCAATGCTTTAGATAACCATCTAAGCTACCGACTCAATGGGGTGTGGCAAGATTGGTAGAGGGCGGGCTTTCCAAGATCCCGAGTTCAAACCCTGCCCACTACGTTTGTCATTCAGCAAGACAAGTTATCCACAATTGCTGCTCTCTACCCAGGTGTATAAATGGGGACCCAGTAGGTCTGGAGGTAAAAGGATCTTCTCAATGCCCATGAGCCGCTTGGAAGGAATGCTCCCCAGGGAGTGGAGATGGTGCAGACAATGTGCGCTGGTTTGCATTGTATCCTATGACATAGGTAATAATAGTGTAAAGCGCCTAGCGATGATATTGTATCATATTAGGCGCTATATAAATGGAACGCACTACATGTATTATTAATTGGTGGACCCTGAGTTGGTCAAGGGACAAATCCCTGCCAGATTATAATTCTTTGCTCTTTTCACATTGATTTATATTTAGCACATCTGTTTCCTCTGTGATTACAATGAACATGATAAAGTGAAAATATATATATTTATGCAAAAATTACCTTTTTTACAAGGTGAACATTAATTATTCTTGTGCATCTTCTTTTTTTGATAGTAGTAATAATGGAGTTGCACTTTCCAAATCTTTCACACACATAATTTCCTGATTATTACATATATAAACAGTGTAGCCAAGAATTATTTGGACACCTTGAAAAAATCACTTTAATTTAAATGATGCTAGAACAAATTTTGAAGAAAATGTTTGGTAAAAAGCTGTCTAAAATTCATTGTATGTGTTTATTAGATGCTGCTTTGTTGAAATCAAGATAAAAATATAAGACCATTTTTGAAAAATTATCAAAATAGTTAGTTTCCTATTTTTCAGGGTGCCAAATAATTGTTGGCTACACTGTATATATTAGTTGCTGTATAATATAATTTCATTTAGCTGTAAGTACACAACTATACACAATAATAAAGCTTAGATAACAAGACATAATTGGAACTCTGATTTAAACAAACAAATATCACACTGTGTTGTCACACAATTAAACTTTATAAATTAACATCATGTTCTTACATTGATATTTTGTTTTCATTTAATTAACCTAATTAACATTGGGGTAATCAAAAACGTGATTTAAATTTTAAGGCAATATCAATTTATACATAATGCAACTCGGAAGAGCCCTTTTTCCAACAGGCTCTAGATTCAACTTTTTGTGATCTTAAATTACTACTTAAGTCATAATTAAAAGTCACTATACCTGATGAATATTCCCACTATATTATACCATAGTGTGCATTACATACAGTTATCTGGCCCGCAATCGGAACTTTTAATCAACATACTTTTAAAAGCCTAATTATTATAAAATAAAAAATTTTGCCTGAAACGCGCTTGAAACTGCTGGTTCTGGGCATGAAGAAGTTTAATTAACACAATGAACACAAAAGGAAACAGTTATAAAAAAAAAACACATAATACATACATTGCAAAACAATTATACAATAATACAAATTTAACACAGCAAGTGAAAGTACACAAAGTCCATTTACTTGTTTGTGCACAATGTGGCTTTAAAAAATACATGTCCAAGAAATGCATTACCTGAATCTAAATGAATTGTCCATGAGTCATAATGATTAAAAGCTGGAATATTACTGGAATGTAACATAGAAGTTAATACAAGAAATGCATGTATACATCTGGCATATTGCACATGATCATCATAAAATACAATAATTCTGCTATCCTATAAAATATAGGATTTCTCGGTCATTTTCGTAAGTTGGCCACACAAATTAATTTTGTGTGCATTCAATTTCGCTGATTTTGTCACCGCAGAGCTCTGTATTTTGTAGTTCAATTTCTTTTGTTAGCATTTTAATTCATATAACGATCATTCAAAAACATTTTGCTTGCATTTGATCTAAAAACTTATTTCTATTTCATCAAATTGTCATTCAATTTAAAGCAAGAAAAAATGGTATTACGTAATACGGCCTTCCGTGAATTATATTGGCGAAATTGAATGCTAATAGCATGCTTTTTAAACTGAATGATATAAGTGCTAAATCACTTGGGCGAAGAGCTAAATAGAATGAAGAAAATACAATTTTGAGAACCGAATATCAATACGAGGGAAAGTTTACGGAATTGGCTGAGAAAACCTATTATATAAAGTTAACCACAATAAGTATCGTAGTAGTGTGCATGACAATAATACAAATTACTGTGTTACTAGTACAGTATTCTATCCACTTGAGACTGTATGCCATTGTGCTTTCAAAATAAAATTGGTCAACTGTTGGTATCAATTCTCTCTGCAGTCACTGACATGTGAAAAGCAAATGCCTACCCATTTAAGCGGAGACTAACAGTTTCAAGTATGTTGTTAACATTGCATAATCAATATTTATATGTGTATACACCTGAACATGTGAACATGATATTCCATTTATTTTGTTTATATTTAGCATGACATGACGTTGCATCAATTCTCTTTACTAATGATACAAAAACAAACAATGCACAGCCACTTTGATCATTTAAATCAATGTGTGAAGCAAAAGACTAGGCATTTAAACAAAAACTCATTATATATCATAGTCACATAGTTACATTTTACAGGCACCAGATCATATTTAAAAATTTTGGTAGCATTTGGTGTTTAAAAAAACACTTAAAGCTCATCACTTTAACAAATAAGAATTGTGCGTCGACACTAGCATCAATGTAGCGAACCAATAACAAAGTAAACCCATTGCTTATGATAACCTGGTGGGCCATGTATTAACTGTATACAGTAATAGCAATTGCAAAATCTAGTAGGGAACAGGTTAGTGCAAAGATGGAGATGAACACTGGCCAAGGGCCACTAAAAGTGAGCTTTAAGCCACCAAAACTGCATTTTATTCTTGAATGCCATTAACCCATTCAATACATTATTATTATAGTTAAAGTCCTTCCCATGCCAATTTGGCACATAAGGCCATGTCAAAAACAATGTTTAACTTCGTTACAGTGTGGTAGTGCATAACCCCTGCAACAGTAAATACTTTCTAGAACTTTTAAGCATTGAAGTTTTTGAAAACAGGTTTTCCAAGAAACAAAATACAAAATATTTTAATTAATTTCTTCCTGAACATTTTCCATCAACAATTTAAAGCCAAAATACCATTTACATAAAGTTTGTTCCGCCAAGAACATTTGTCATCAATACTATAAAGCCATTATACCATATAGATATGAAGTTTGTTTTGGGGGGCTACAGCACCCCCCCCCCCCCCCTCATCCTTCCTTGACCCCCCATCTGTACTCTAGGGGGCAGGAGCACGATCATGACCCAGAACTAGCCCTAATTCCACTGATTTCCAGATATGCTTGTGTAATACTTTACGGTTGAATGAGTTCGGGAGGTTTGTGTCATTCTAGCATATTGACATCGATGAGATAGAGTCAATGGCCCGAATTCTCATCAGTGGCTTAACTTGAGCCCGGCCTAATGTGACAGAGACTACGGGTAACCAGTTAAACCATTTTGTACCTGCAGACCTATTGTGTTGTCGCTATTGGTCCCCGGAGATATTCGAATTGTTTCCTTTCATTATCCAGTCAATCCCTTGAGTTCTGCTTATAAGCATCAGGACAATAGGCCCTTTGAAATTCAGTCATAGTATAACAGGTCACCAGCAATACAATGCCCAGGATGATCCAGGATGCAATTTGACTGAATTTCAAAGGGCCCATTGTCATGATGCCTATAATCAGAACTTAAAGGGATAGTTGAGTTCTGGTAAGGAGAGTACAGTTTTGGTGAAACTGAATTTTAGTAACCAAAACCTGGATCATTACATTACAAACTAATAGTTATAACTAGAAAGGAACACAAAATTACAAATGACGTAGTAAAGATCATGTTATCATTCAAAAAGAGCCGTTAAAACGTAAGAGGGCGCTCTCTAAACACTCGTCGGTTTCAACCATTTTGAATAAAATATTGCGCATGTGATGTTTTGTTGAAATAGTGATTAGATAGAGAAATAACCAACAACTATTTAAATACCTATTTTGTAACTTTTTGAAAAGAGGAAGCATTTTTTTGAATTTTTTAACGGCTGGTTCAAAATTCTCTAATAAACCTGGGGCCCCAGTTTTATTACAAATTGTTATATTTATGGATATTTCAGCCGTCTCTGAACCGATTTTGATCAAACAAAGATGATTTTATGATTTAAATATAATGCTCTTTCAAATTTTTCACTCAGTTTTTCATTACCGCACAAAAAAAAAGTAGTCTAGCGCCCTCTCTACCAAAACTCAACTATCCCTTTAAGGGATTGACAGGATAATGAAAGGAAACAATTATAATATCTCCGGGAACCAATAGCGACAACACAATAGGTCTGCAGGTGAAAAATGGTTTAATGTTGTTACCCATGGTCTCTGTCTTTTTAGGCCGGGCACAAGTTGAGCCACTTATGAGAATTCGGGCCATTGATGCTAATTACCATGGTAAATGTTGCTGGTCCATAATCGGGCCCCTGGGTCCAGTGCCCCTAGCCCTCGTTACCGGCTCGCCTGCCGACAAAGTGGTCCATAGCCTTATCCGTCTGAAAGAAATCCTCCAGCTTTAAGACGGCCTTCTCTGGCAGCAGGCTGAAAATTAATGCGAGAATTTAAAAATCATCATCAGTATAATCAGTTTGAAAATCTTCGTCAAAAAAGGATAATTGAACGGCAATGGAAAATTCAGCAATGTCAATATTAACACTTAGATTTAGCACTATGAAGGATTATGGCCTTCTCTGTAAAAGTTAATGCGAGTATTTAAAATCATCACCAGTATAATCCGTTTGAGAAGCTCTTTATTGCAAACCTTTGTCAACAAAGGATACTTGGAATGAACAGCAATGGAAAATACTGAAATGGCAATATTTACAAGATTTAGCACTAAGCAGGTCATATTCGTTCACAATAACTTGAAATGGCAGAGAAGAAGATAGACAAGGAAAATAATGATGTAACCTGCGAAATTAGAAAATGCTTTGCAACTAGTAGAATGAGCATTAAAATGCTAAATAAGAGCTTTTCAAATTATTACAATGAAAGTTTGCAAGCTTAACTCCTATCTTTATGTTCTCAAAACTAACACTGGTTCGCTGTGTGGGCAAGCAAAAAGGTATGAAAGTCATATGGATGGCACAGGATTTATCATGACAAATGGCCACCCTATAAAGATTTCATAAATCCACCACAAAATAAGTCGAGAAGTAGAATGTAATGGTTTGTACTCACTCTTTGAGTATAACCATCAGGTGCAGTAAATAAGGTGTCCTGATCAGCGTGGTCCGTGTCTGCACTGCTTCTAGAACCTTATCCGCAACATACTCTGGCTCTAGCGTAGGCATTATCATGTCGTATCTGTAGAAATTAGACAAGATAATTGATTGTTGTTAACTATAAATCAACAACTTGGTTTTGGGCTGGTTTCTCAAATAATATGAGGTGTCCTGATCAGTATAGCAGTATCTGCACTGCTTCTAGAACTTTATCTGCAACATACTCCGGCTCTAGCGTAGGCATTATCATGTCGTATCTGTGAAAATGAGCTGTGATAATCAAGCGTTATAAACACCTTGCCTGCATGAACCTTGTAGGCTAGGTACAAAATATATGGGGATTTCAGATTATCAAAGAGAACTCATTAATCATAAATCAATGCCTTCGTTCTGAGCTTGGTTTCTTGAATAGGAATACAAGACATCCTCATCAGCGCAATCTCTGTTATTAGAACTTTCCTCTGGCTCTAGTGTTGGTGTCATATTGTACTGTATCTGCAGAATTCAGTCATGAAAATCATTGGTCATTACATATCAAAATCAAATTTCTCATAGCTATATGCCTGAGCCATGCTTAACCCATTCAACATGGGAACCTGGTGTAAAGTGTATTAACTAGATATGAGAAATGCAAAAATTGGTTAGGCAAGGGGTTAGGTAGGTTGCACTCTTACTTACAGTAATGAATATGTAATGTAATGGACAGTAATGTCATCAATGCTGGAAAAAAATGAAATTTACATTTTAAAATATTCACTCCCCTGGTTATTTCTTAATCAAAGCCCACCTGATTCTGGTTCCCTAGAACATGTAAGTGTTGATCATGTAGGAATTGACGATGGTAAACCTGACCCTGTGTTTCCTACCTCACTTACATTGCTAATTTTTTGTTCATTGATGCAGATTTTAAAAAAAAGCAATACATAGAAAAATATCCACTCCTTTGCAAATCTGAAACACCCACCTGATTCTGGTTCCCTGGAACATGCCAGTGTTGATCATGTAGGGATTGACGAGGGTAAACCGGATCCCGTCCTTGCCGGCCGCGCGCATTTCCCTCGAGATCGCCTGGTGAAAACCGACGGCCGCGAACTTGCTCATGCAGTAGTCGGCCATCCTGGCGGCGCTCACCTCCCCCATGATGCTCGCTATGGTAACGATGTGGCCGTGGTTGGCCCGCATCATGTCTGGTAGGAAGGCCTTCATGGTCTGTTGAACATGGTGACAAAAAGGAGTTGATATTGATTATTCATCGTCAAACTGAATATTAGCTATGCTCAGTAGTCTGTATGACGATTTACATGCTACAGTTTATGCACAAATTCCTGGTCTTGTACATGGACAACGCATGTGCTAGCATGTCAAAAGTGCCTGCTAGCCATACATCTCTATGTCCGGTAGGTCCAGTAACCGCTTGCCGGAGACGATGCCAGCGTTGTTCACAAGGTTGTACAGTGTACATACGCAATGCATGAGATGGCATGTCAAAAGTGTCAGATATCAATGCATTTTCTATGCACCACCTACTAAACACAACAGTATGGTAAGGGGTGTATGAGTAGTTCTTACCCAGACATGGGCCATTGCGTTGACGTCCATGGTCCTCTGTATCTCAGTGTCCGGTAGGTCCAGGAACTGCTTGCCCGAGACGATGCCAGCATTGTTGACCAGGATCGTCACCTGCCCAGCCTCTTTCTTGACGGCCGCCGCCTTCTCGTAAACTGCTTCTCGCTTGCTCACGTCGCATGTGTAGTGCCAGGCCTTCTGCCCAATCTTCCGAACCATGCGTGCTGTTTCTTCAATACCTGGCAAGATAAAAGCATTAATGCGTCACATTAAATTAGCATAATTTTTTTATAGAAATTATGACTTCAGTTAACATCCCTGATTACAACCGCTCAACTATGGAACTATGGAAGTAATGTTCAAAACAAAATACCCTTAAAGTTGATGTCACATAACACTAAATTACCGCCAGCACCAACAAACCGCGCGACCTGCAGTACTGGTGTCTCCCAAGATATTCCACTCCTATCCCTTGTAACATCTTGCTGGTGAAGGAGAAATAAGGAAAATATCTAAAGTGTATTCATACCTTTGTACTGTTGATGTCCCATAGAACCAGATTACAGCCAGAAGAAGCAAACCGCACAGCCAGTAGCCTCCCTATTCCGCTCCGAGGATCGAAGCTCCTATCCTTAATAAACCACCTCCTAGTAATTGATGGTTACGGATCTGTCTATATTTTGAAAATTAAGAGCTAAGAAAGGGGACGCATGAAATGATGTACATAGATACCTTTACTGTTGATGTCCCATAGCACCAGATTACAGACAGCAGCAGCAAACCGCAGAGCCCTGTAGTCGCCCTATTTTCCACTCCTATCCCTTGTACTAATTTGCTAGTATTAAAAAGGACAAATTAATGAGGGAAATATACCTTTACCGTTGATGTCCCATAGTACCAGATTACAGAAGACGCGCAGCAGCAAAATGCACAGCCTGTAGCCTCCCTATTCCACTCCAAGCCCCTATCGTTTATAAATCACCTCCTAGTAATTGGTGGTTACGGATCCGTCTATATTTTAACAATCGGGTGAATGGAGTGATGTATAGATAACATACCTTTACCGTTGATGTCCCATAGCACCAGATTACAGCCGGCAGCAGCAAACCGCACGGCCTGTAGCCTCCCTATTCCGCTTCCTGCCCCCGTGATAAGCACCAGCTCCTCTTCGATGGAATTCTTCCGGAACGTCGCGGGGACGAAGAGCAAGACCACGGCTTCAAGACTGTAGTACAGGACCCAGAGCAGAGTCTGGACCAGGTCCACGAGGAAGTCTACCACAATCATTGTGCTGTAGTTGTGTTGTCAAATTCCTACAGCTGTAAAGAAAGAAACAAATTCATCAAAAGTCCAGCACATACATGTACACATACAAATTGGTGTTCATGCAATTACGAGTGGTTGAAGCTTTTTTTTTTGGTTGGCCCGGAGCATGCATTTGGTGGCCCAAGATCACAGTTATATTTATAGGACAACTTAGGCCCAAAACTTAGGCCCTCCATTGTCAAATGCATGTTAAATACCAAAATAAACAGTCTTGAACGGGTTTACATCTAGATCTACAATGTTTTATTGCAGGTCTGAAACAATTAAGCTTTAAAATTTTGTAATCCTTATGACCATCGCATTGATCAACTTTTAGTGGCTGTGAAGAGCAAGTGGCTTTTTTTCAATGTAGCATTTTAGTATAGAAATGACATCGACAATTATTAATCTTTAGCAAACAATGAGTATGGAATATTCACATGTATGATTAACTGTAATCAGCGCTGTGCGCTACGCACGGCGCCTACCTGGATAGGTTAATGTATGATGTACTATTTACCCGTTTCGTTCAAGAAATTGAAATTTCTGTAGACTTTGTACATAACCCAACTGGTTCCCGTAAGCAACAGGTTAAACTTTGCATCAAAACTACATAAAAAAAGAACACACACTCAACAGTCAACACAAACACTAAAATGTTTACTTATCTAGAGGAAACTTTGAATCCCAAACAAAGATAAACATTGTAACTAGTATTCTAGATGTCCAATCTGCTAATTTCCAAATTAGCACAGACATTGCCCACCATGATAAAGGACAGAGGGAGATAAGAATTCCAAATGGTGGGGGTGTGGGATGGGCGCACTGACAACAAAACAAAAAATCAAAAGCATTATGATGATCCCAGTTATAAGTATCTTTTTCTTTACTGTACTTTATTTTCTCTACTTGGGAAGTTGGGAGAAAGGTGGTATTCTTACAGGTATGCCAATTGATGAAATGAATATACGTAATCATATGTTTATTTTATTGTTGTTGAAAATATGTAAATATTGTCAATGTATAATTTTGAAGTTCAAACTTTCTCCAATGCCCTCAGAGGGTGACATGAGAAAACAAAGAAAACAAATTGTCATTGTCATTGTCATTGTCGTTGACATTGTCATTGTCATTGCCATTGTCAGGGGGCATTCATGAATTAAAACAGGAAGGAACAATGGTCCCTTTGAACTACCTCTACCTGAGCTACATCACTGTTTGCTACTTGCTTATAAGATTGACTTATCTTGGTTTTTAGGTCAAGGGTCAAGGGCATACAATGATACACAATCGATATGCCATTTCAATACGAACATGGGTTATCACGTTCAATCTTCAAACACATAATTATGCTCTTTACCCTTGATTCAACATTTGTTGTAACATGTTCACCAATTGCAAAAAACCCAGTTCCCATTGACTGGCTTGAAGTTGTAAGACAAAGAAAAAAGACATCTGAAAAATGTTAATTTATATATTGTAACCTAGTTCGGTGGGTAAATTACTCATCCACAACTTGATTGTGGATTTATTGCCATATACATTTTATTTCAGTTTCTTTAGGGTTAATTTCTTTTATATTCAACGTTTATCTGAGCTGGGCAAAGTCCAACCATAAATAAACTTGAATTTCTGGTCAGTTTCTTTATGTTTGAATTAATTATTACAAAAAGCTGTATCGCTTCAGTGATCCTTCGCATATCATCCCCAAGTTGATTTGTATCCTTCAGGTTTATGTCAAGTTTATAATAGCTTCTGACCATTCAGGCAATGAGAACTAAGGGGTTTCAGGGACGAGCACCATCTAGGGTTTTCTATAGCTCAGTCGGTAGAGCACCAGTCTAGCAATCTGGAGGTCTCGGGTTCGAATCCCGTTGGAATCCCATTTTCTTTGCCTTCTTTTCACAATATATTTCTGGTCAGTTTCTTTATATGTTTGAATTAATTATTACAAAAAGCTGTATCGCTTTGGTGATCCTTCGCATATCCCCAAGTTGATTTGTATCCTTCGGGTTTATGTCAAGTTTATAATAGCTTCTGACCATTCAGGCAATGAGAACTAAGGGGTTTCAGGGACGAGCACCATCTAGGGTTTTCTATAGCTCAGTCGGTAGAGCACCAGTCTAGCAATCTGAAGGTAAGGTCTCGAGTTCGAATCCTGTTAGAATCCCATTTTCTTTGCCTTCTTTTAATCATAAATAAACTGAATTAAAGATTTATATGGCAAAATCTACAATCACTTGTGGACGAATCAACCTGCATGTACATTGTACTCAGGCACCGTGGCAATGGCATGTACATAAAGAAATATATTTACTAGAGTTAACGTTGAGATTTGTAAGGTTGTAAAAAACATGCTGAAGAGCCTAGAAAAGATTTTTTTTTTTTTTTTAAGTAATAAAAGACAAAACAAATTATGAAGAAGAAAAGAAATTGTCATTACGGTTTACCGGTAGTCTATTTGACATAAATTTAACAAATTACTATTTAGTATTAACATGGTAAATACTTGATGCAGCATCGTTAGCTTAGCCCCATGACTTGCAGGGGTGGTAAATACTCTGACTCTTGAGTCTGACGTCTGTGCAGTAGCTGCATCATTCAATAAAGCCAATTGGCTCTATCCATCTGTCTCATCATTCTCAGAATTTGCATTTTTTTCTTCAAATCATTGCTTCTTTTGCCGTATACCTGAACTTTCCTGTGTAAAATACTTTGTTCCACATGTATGACCATCGACGCTATACTATTTTTCTATTTAATCCCGGTAACCATCAACGACTGGGTCAAAGTGAATTCCCGCAATTAACCCCTTGCCCACGGGAACCGAGTGGGTTGTTTACAAAGTCTATGGGAATTGCATAAACTTGTAGGGTACGGGTTCATTGTACACTGCATGGTGCATATGTCAGTGGGCAGGCAAACAAAATATGCATTTCCGTGTCATGATGCGAATATCATGCGATTCTGTATCGTAGCATATTATGAACGATTAATTCAAACATATAGAGAACGAAACTGACCAGAAATATATCAATTATAATGTGATTGAAAAAAAAGCAAAGAAAATGGGATTCCAACGGTATTGGCAGGGAAAGCCAGTGTCTTTTGCCTTGTATATGGCATATTGGCAGAAATTTTGCACTGCAATGGCATTGTATTTCATTAGAATAGATATGAACAGATGAAAATATAAATATAATTAATAATTAAATTAAAATTATGTCAATATTTTCATTTGTCAACGACTAGAAAAAAAGAAATATAGAAAGAATAAGTAATTAACCAACTACATGTAAAAACAGCAATGGAAGGAGAGGAAGGGCAACAGTCTTTTACTCGCAGAGTCGCAGTCACTCACAGAAAAGAAAGTCAACTCAAAGTCAAAGTCACAACTCACATTCACAATATAAAATGTATTTACCACACAAAATATCGCATGTGGGACTGGGGGTCTCTACCAAAATGGACTAGACTCGAGTCAGAAAGATCTTGAAACTCGTCAATATAACTAAAATAGCTTGAAAGCAAAATGATTTAGCATGCGAGAAAAACTACGAAAAATCGATATAATTTAGAATATCGATGTAGTACAATCAAACAAGTCAATTTAACTAATTTATAGGCATAATTTGCTTACCCTTTTTCAAAATGCGTCTTCAGGGTGCGAACAGCTGTTTCTTCACTTCAATGCACAACTGAATTCAGCGCTCTTATTTTACAAACGGTGGAACGGTGTCCCTGAATGAATAATTACTCGCATAAATTCAAAATCTGTTATTTATTTTATTTCCGGTATGAATGACATGATACAAAGGTCCGAAGACCAACAATGATCATGTTACATTGCAGTGGCGTAGCGACGAGGGGGGCACGGGGGGCACGTGCCCCCCCCCCCCCCCCAATAATTTGGAAAAACAATAGAAAACATAAGGGGACATTTTTGGTAAAAACAAAGAAATACATATGCCCCCCAATAATTTTGCGTGCCCTCCCCCCCCCCCCCCCCCCAAATCAGTCCGACCACGCTACACCACTACATTGGTACAATAACAATACTAGTCATATAAACATTTGTTTAAACATAAATCTTAAACATATTATAATTATGCACAATAATCTAAAAAGTTCAAAATGATGAAAAAGCATTATTATATGACAAACAAGAATATATACTAACGTTCAGTTATGAAGTCCTCGACTTGACAACAGCGGTAAAACAAGGAGAAGAAGGAGTTAGAGAGGTATAGAGCAGAATATAAAGTAAGAAAAAGGAGAGAGTTAAAACAATTGAGAGGAGACTGGAGGGAAAGAACGGGATGATAATTTTTAAGCGGAATATAGAAAGAGAGAGATAAACGGGAAGCGGGGACGAAAGACAAAGAGTAGGATTAGGATACAAAAGGAAAGCGAGCAAGAAAGAGAAAGAAAGAGTGTGAAGAATATAAACCCCTCAAAAAAAGTTCGGAAACTCAAGTTTGATCGATCATATCTCTCGTATTTTTTAATAAGAATACTCGAAATCGGTGTCACAATAAAGCCTCATTATATACCTTTCAAACGGTGCATTATGTGTAGTGATTATGCAATTGGGGCGATTGCAGTAGCCCAGAGAATAGGGGGAGGCAGGAAGTGAAATCTCGCAAAATGGCCCCAATGCATTCAATTTACGAGTGCATGACTGTGTTGATCAGTTTTCTAAAGGTTAACATTCTATTGAATACTGCCACCCTTTCCATTCATCAAAATTGTTTAATTGGATACCATTTTAATGGAAATTATCTCTTCATTACGATGACATATTAATCGTAAGGATTATGCAAATGGAGTGTGTGCAGCGAACCGGAATATGGAGATGGGTCGAGTGTGAAGTCAGACAAAAAGATATGGAGTTGACAAAAAATCAGAGCGTTGCATTTTTTTCGAGCTTTTGGGAGGATTTTTTAGCATTTCAAATAAAATATTCATGATCAAATATGATATCAACGGAAAGCCCAACAACTCTTCTGGATGAAAATGTGAAATTTATAATGATTTTTGTAAAGGGCGGCTGCAGGGAGATGAATGGGAGGGAGCCTCAAAAGTGACCCATTTTGAAACGATTTCAAGGCACAATTCATGCGTTTTCAATTGAATTCCTCTCATTCATGGCCAACTCATTCAAGTCGCATTACATCCTCTACACAATGGTATACAGATACCGACACCAAATCAGAGCGTTTTGAAATGGGTCACTTTTGAGGCTCCCCCACATTCATCTCCCTGCAGCCGCCCTTTACAAAAATCATTATAAATGTCACATTTTCATTCAGAAGAGTTGTTGGGCTTTCCGTTGATATCAATTTAAATCATGAATATTTTATTTGAAATGCTAAAAAATCCTCCCAAAAGCTCGAAAAAAAATGCAACGCTCTGATTTTTTGTCAACTCCATATCTTTTTGTCTGATTTCACACTCGACCCATCTCCATATTCCGATTCGCTGCACACACCCCATTTGCATAATCCTTACGATTAATATGCCATCGTAAGGAAGAGATAATTTCCATTAAAATGGTATCAAATTCAACAATTTTGATGAATGGAAAGGGTGGCAGCATTCAATAGAATGTTAACCTTTAGAAAACTGGTCAACACAGTCTTGCACTCGTAAATTGAATGCATTGGGGCCACTTTGCGAGATTTCACTTCCTGCCTCCCCCTATTATCTGGGCTACTGCAATCGCCCCAATTGCATAATCACTACACATAATGCATCGTTTGAAAGGTATATAATGAGGCTTTATTGTGACACCGATTTCGAGTATTCTTATTAAAAAATACGAGAGATATGATCTTTGAAACTTGAGTTTCCGAACTTTTTTTGAGGGGTTTAGAAAAAGAAAGCCAGAAAATAGAGAAAAGAGGGACTCAAGAGAAAGCAAACATGCAGGAGAGAGAGAAAAGGTGGGAGAAAAAGGATGCAGAGTTGGAAATTACACAATTGAATGAGATTTACAATCAAATAATGCACAATCTGCAAACATAAAAGCTGTGTAATAATTGTTTAACAAAAGTAAACATACATGTATCATGTACTAATGTTGCAGTAAAACATTTTGATATTAATTATGAACATGACCTAGCAAGAATATAAAAATAAAAATGCATTCTAACAAAACAAAACAACAACAAGTCAACAAATGCATGGAGAGATCGAACGAATGCAGGGATAGCTGATTTTTTAAAAATTTTTTGTATAGCGGTTGGTTCTGCACCTTGGAACAACCAGGCCATCACTATGGCGCAAAGGGCGAAAGTTGGGTTAGTGATTTGTGGCTTAGATATTGGGGGCGCTGCCCATCCCCCAAATAATCTGGAAAAAACTGGAACATGCAGCTATACTAGTTATGATTATGCTATTATGTGACTACAAAATTACAAAAATAAAATCAAAAACAGTGTCGGAGTGCTGTCCGCTTAATTTGGGGCACACCCTATGGATTTCTTTTGGGGGGTCTCGGGCCCCCGAAAACGAAGTGGACTCGGTCTTGGCCTCGAAATTTTGACGGATCTCGGTCTCGGCCTTGAACATTTTTGAAGGATCTTGGACTCGGCTTCAAAAATTATTGATGGACACCCCCCCCCCCCCCCCCCGGCCCTCGAAAAATCTTCACCGACATCCCCCTTCCCTCGAAAATTCTTCACTACACCCCCCTACCCCCTCTAAAAATCTTCACTGTCACCCCCCTCGAAAATACTTGACCGACACCCCCCCCCCCCCCTCGACAATTTTGGTCGAAGAAATACCCCCCCCCCCCCCCCCCTCGTAAAAATCCTGGGTACCGCCACTGGCCTGAATCAGTGTGTATAGGCGATTGGGTCATTGCATTGATAGCCGTCCAGGGGGCGTAGCCCCAAGAAAATTGTAGATTTGGGCAGTTATATAAGCACTGACTCTCAATTATAGTTTAAAGAAGATTATTGTATAAACTTCTTCTTCTTCTCCTTATACTGCAAACAAAAATCCGGCGGATATACGGTTGCAGGCACTTGATTAGTGGGTTTATATAGCCACGGCGTGCGCGGGAGCCCGTGGTGGGCCCTCCGACTGAAATTTAGCATAATATTCATCTTACTCAAATGTCCTTGAAAAGATTGTAACGATGTGGCTTGTCGTGCATTATTTGGTAAGAGATTCCACTCTGCCAGAGTTCGCATAATGAATGCTCAATATAGAGGGGACTACCCTTGTAAAAAAGTACTGCGAGTACTGTGGTACTACTGCAGTAGTACTGCGGTAGTACTGCGGTACTACTGCAGTACGTGTAGTACTTGTGTGGTACCGGTAGTACCTGCAGTATTACTGCAGTACTACCGCAGTAGTACTTCAGTAATACTGCGGTACTACTGCAGTACGTGTAGTACTTGTGTGGTACTGGTAGTACATGTAGTATAACTGCAGTACTACTGCGGTACTACTGCAGTAATACTACAGTACTACTGCAGTAGTCGCAGTACTGCAGTATTACCACAGTACTATTGCACAATTTGCGGTACCCATGGAACTATACTGCAGTACTACTGCAGTAGTCGCAATAATATTGCACAATTTGCGGTACCCATGGAACTATACTGCAGTACTACTGCAGTAGTCGCAATAATATTGCACAATTTGCAGTACCCATAGTACTATACTGCAGTACTACTGCAGTAGTCGCAGTACAATTGCATAATTTGCCTCTAGTCGTTGTACTATCTGCGAATACTACAGTACTGCAGAACTATACTTCCATAATACCACAGTACTGCTGCTGTACTCGTAGTATCTCACTCAAACATGCCGTATTCACGGTACTACTGCAGCAGTATACTACAATACTTTCCCAAAATTTGTACTCGCTTCACAACTGGCATGGTACACTGTGTATACTGGTGGTACTAATATGGAATTAATGTACATTGCCCTATACTTATGTAGTCAGTGGCGTAGCTTGGTCGGACTGATGGGGGGGGGGGGGGGGGGGGGGGGGGGGGGGGGGCACGCAAAATTATTGGGGGGCACACCTTATGTATTTCTTTGTTTTTTCAAAAAGTGGCCCCTTAAGTTTTCTATTGTTTTTTCAAAATTATTGGGGGCCCCCCGGTGCCCCCCCCCCCCAACGTAGCTACGCCACTGTATGTAGTATTGTAGTTGGCTACTTCAGTCTGTGAATGTGAAAATGTGACATTCATGTTTCTGATGTGTTTCTTCCAAATAATGAATGTATTCTGTAGTGATGCAAAAAAAAAAAAAATTTGATTATTAGTGGTTCATAATTTATCACACTAAATGTAGTACCCAGCAAACACAAAACGTTTTAGAACGTTTTTATCAGGTTCCATACGTCTTCGTCCTTAATGAACATTTCTAGAACGTTTTTATCAAGTTCCATACGTCTTCGTCCTTAATTAATGAACGTTCAAAAAAAGTTTGTACAACGTCTGAGTTGGGACTTTACATTTACCACAAAGCATTGGTCTTTTGAAGACGTTCAGAAAACGTTTTTTGGATGTCACAATTAAATTAAACGTTCTTGGATATGTCTGTAAAACGTTTACAAAACGTTTTATCCAGACGTATTTTGTTGAACGTTTTTTATATGTCCAAATTAATAATTCTTTACAAACAAAAAAACAGCTTGTGAAATAAGGCCGCATACGCAGAGTGTGTGGGGGGGGGGGGGGGGGGACACAATCACATGCTCCCCAATGATTTTGAAAACAAAACAAAACAATAGAAAACATCAGGGGTAAGTCTTTTGAAGAAAAAAAAAGAAATACTTAACGGTGCCCCCGCCCCCCTGCCCCCCCCCCCCCCCCCCCCCCAATAAATTGTCCCACCACAATCAGTCCGACACAGCTACGGCTGCGCCACGCGCGCGCGGGCGCCACACAGCCACTGATATACGCTCGTGGAAATTCGACCAATCAGGAGGCAGGACACAAATTCATAATACATGCAGCGCTCCCATGACTAGCAACGGTTGTTGTAATCTTACGTTTACTCATCTCAAATTACATGAAATACCTCATTTTCCGGAGGTTTCATGATGGATGGATGACTTCAGCTGGCTGACATCTCAAATAACCCCAGGAAAAGACAGAGCAATGAGTCAGAATGGAGGAAATCCAAGGCGAAACAATGAAGAAACTGGTGAGTAGTCTGTGTCAATGTGTGAGCTTGTCAGTCCCATGTGTGCAAATTGGTGTTGGAATTGTGATGTGTATGGAATATAATGTGTTGCCCTGGCTTGGGCTTGGCAGCTGTGTCTGTTGTCTGTTGACTTGAAAATATTGATGAGAGGTACATTTTAAGGACTAAGGGTCAATGAAATTATCAAAAATAATGATGTGTCAACCTTTCAAATCTGAATGGAGTTATTTTGACACTTTTTTCCTTGTTCCATCAACTTCCAATTTGGGACATTCACTGTTCAGCTAGCCTAGACTAGCAGAGTCTGTGTCTGAGACTGAGTGTGACTGTGAGTGACAGTGTGTGTGATTATGTGGCAATATCGTGTATTAGGCCCCACCACTGCTATACTGTATACACTTATGTAGCCAACTTATAGCCACTAAATCTGACCTATAGCCACTAAATCTGACCTGTAGCCATTAATCTGACCTATAGCCATTGATCTGACTTATTATAGCCACCAAATTAGGGTTAGGGTTAGGGTTTAGGTTAGGGTTCAGTTAGGGTTATGGTTACGTTATATGTATACAGTATAGCAGTGGTGGGGCCTAATACACGATTATGCCGATTATGTTGTGAAGTACAGTGCGGCGTAGTGAGTAAACATGACTTGGACTTGAGCCATGATTTCCTTGATTCTAAATAATATTGCCTAGCCATATTACACTTGGGCTCACCTTATGAATATGACTATGAGCTGTTAGACTTAGCTAGCAAATACAGCTTAAGTTTGGCGTGGTTTGAAATAATTTTTTTCCTAAATAAATCAGTTATGAAAAAGCAAACGCTAGGTTATCTATCGCAGTAGGCAGGTAGACGTTGAATAGAAATGATCAGCTGTCTCACAATGATGTGGCGATTGCAGAAGTGACGTTTGGACTGCTGTTCTGCTCATCTTAGTCGCTGTTACTTGTTAGTCGGACATTGAAGATGTGGTGCTGCTGGGTCTTGTTAAGTACCTCCTAGCTACAATCCTACTACTTACATGTACTAGACTAGATCGACAAATCTATCACTTTCATGGCCTCTATGACATTAATATATTGTATTTTGAACTGTTGACGCTACCCATTGACTAGCTCTGCCATGCGAGGCAAGAACCATTAATTTAGTCATCAGAATTGGTTACTTACGGGAACCGAGTTGAGTTCAACGCAATAAATGCCATATTTTGGCACTTTGAACCAAATTTGTAGTCCGATCAATACATTTAGAGGGCTACTATTACTCTTTAACTCAACTATCTCGTGTGTCGCTATACATGTATGTCATTCCAAAATCATGG
Organism: Echinarachnius parma; assembly: GCA_037951105.1. Taxonomy (NCBI): domain Eukaryota; kingdom Metazoa; phylum Echinodermata; class Echinoidea; order Clypeasteroida; family Echinarachniidae; genus Echinarachnius; species Echinarachnius parma. The sequence continues at coordinate 53,447 of JBAMJV010001323.1, read as the reverse complement.
CTATTTTTTAGATTTTACAAGGATTTTCCATCACTCTTCTTCGACTTCGGTTTGATGCGATCCTTTTTTTTTCGAATTGCATATAATGTGCATATATATCCGTATGCGCAAACACTTTTTCAGAAACTTAGGCAGCTAGGTACGGGCCGCGCTGCAAAGCTGCTATACAAGTTAAGCTTTGCAGCGCGCTGTACCGTACCTAGCTGCCTAAGTTTCTGAAAAAGTGTTCGCGCATACAGATATATATATGCACATTATATGCAATTCGAAGAAAAAAAGGATCGCGACGAACCGAAGAAGAGTGAAGGAAAATCGTTGTAAAATCTCAAAAATAGCCGTGATTATGGAATGACATGTATAGCGACACACAAGATCGGTGAGTTAAAGTATTATAGTAGCCCTAAATGTATTGATCGGACTACAAATTTGGTTCAAAGTGCCAAAATATGGCATTTATTGCGTTGAACTCAACTCTGTTCCTGTAAGTCACCAATTCTGGTGACTAAATGGTTCTTGCCTCGCATGGCAGAGTTAATGGGTAGCGTCTATCGCTAGAATGCAGACCGTTCAAAATACAATATTGTCATAGAGGCCATGAAAGTGATAGTCGATCTACAATCCTACATGTACACCCGGACCGCATGCACGCCGAGGAGTCCACCATCATTGATGGACGCACCAGGCTCTCATTGGTAACGGGAGCACAATGCAAGCTGTGTCAACCAATCACGGCGGACTCGGCGACATGCACACGGTCCAAGCGTAGGAATGTAACGAGACCCTGCAGCACCACGCTGAAACATCGTGAGACAGCCGATCATTTCTATTCAATAATAACACTCCCAAATTATACCTGGAAAGAATTCCTTTCAAAATTTCCTTTTGTCATTGTTCGGTATATCCTGCTACAGCAAAAATAGTTGGATTGGTATACATCAAATGTGTGTAACTACACAATGCCCAACATGTGGTCAAAATTCTCCTTCAAATTTCAATTAAAGTGAATTCACTCTGACTAGCATATAACGACTACTCTAGTGAACACTATGCGCTCTAGGTCGGGATAATTAATAGTGCCCCCGAATTTATAATTTTACGTGCACGCTAATTGTGCTTAAAATGATACATGATACGGTACTTACCACCGATTAGACCATAAATATGTGATGCAACTATGGGGTGTATCAGAATGATAATTTTTGCTCCATTCTGCATCAAAATGAGTGATTTATTCACCTCCTCGACTTCTATCTGTGTTGTATCGCGACTTCTGAACGATCGATTATCGCGCTTCGGTCTCCATTCAAGTACCGCGCCCGCTGAATAGACGGCAGATCTGACTCGCGCGTTTAGTGGTCGTACGGTCATCGATCGTTCAGAAGTCGCGATACAACACAGATAGAAGTCGAGGAGGTGCATAAATCACTCATTTTGATGTGGAATGGAGCGAAAAAAAATCATCATTCTGATCCACCCCATAGTTGCATCACATATTTATCATCTAATTGGTGGTACTGGTAAGTATCGTATCATATGTATCATTTTAAGCACAATTATCGTGCACATAAAATGATAAATTTTTGGGCACTATTATCCCGACCTACAACGCTAGTGCTCCGCACTAGCGTTCACTAGAGTTAACTATAGTATATTGCTTTAGCTGTATTTTCTGATTTTATTTATTTTTTACTTTTTTGATTGAATTCCAGGTAAACGGCTAGCCATTGTATGCCATCATCCAGCGCACAGTTTCTGCAAAGCAGCACTCCTGGAGGATGGAGACCTTGATGACATCTTCAACGTTTTTTTATGAGGACTCAAATAAAGAGCGACAGGATGCCCAGTCAAACGTCACAGAGGATTAGCCCAGCACAGAAGAGAGAGGAACTACAATTCCACATTCTAAGTAAGTATTGAAATTCATTAATGAAAATGAATAGATTTTCCATCATTCCACACTCACCTTTTTAGTAAGTGGCCCGGTTTGGCTAGTGAAATAGTTTCTTCCCCTTTTCTGGTGGCCTGAAAGAAAATTAACTGGCCCGAAAATTGTATTTCATTAGTAAGCTTTTTACTATTCAAAAAAAAATTCTTTCCTAATCAAACCTGGGATTACAGATGAAGCATGACATGAAAGAGAATAAGATTTTTTCGTTTTGTCAATGTCAGGTGGAAAATCTGCTTACCTATGTTGCTAGCTAGAGTAGTTGTGTTTTGTCTGAATTCATTGTTAATTGTGAAGAAAATCAACAGAAATTTAAACTATTTCCCATTGCAAGTGTTACATAATCTGTTAACTTTTTTCTTTTTACTTCAAATACCTTTTTAATAGAAAATCAGCACTGAAATTAATTTTCTTCCATCATAAAGAAGAAAGTAAAAGTAAAAAATAATGGAAGAAAAACAAATGATTGCATTTTAATTGCTTCTCCTAGTATGAATCTAAGTTTGACAATTTTGTACTGGTTGCTTAAACATTGCAATTTTCTTCTTGCATGCATCATTAATTTTCTTTGTCATGATCTTTATTAGTATTTTTGGTCATTATCATTATAATTGCAATAATGTTATTTTCGTTCTTTGTTCTTTTTTTTTGCAGATTACGACACAGAGTGTGGGACGAGTTGAAGTGTGTTCTGCCACATTTCACAGCATCTTTGGACTGGGAAGAAAAAGAACTGGCAACATCATGTTCTCCTGGGTAACAGCAACCCATGACCGGAAAAGAGAGTTGGACCCCGAGTGAACATCAGAAGCGAGGAAGTGAAGCAGAAGATTAAGACTTGCATCAAATCCTTTCGATGCCGCGAGTCGTTATAATTATGGACGGGACAAGACTCCTCACAAGCGATATCTGCCCTCTACCCTCGGCATCCATCAAATGTTTGAGCTGTACAATGAAGAACATCCAGATCACAGTACAATACACTGCATGTTCTCAAATTTGACACTCGGTTTTTCATTGCCTCACAACAAAATTGTGATGTGCAGTGCCCTCTCTACCAAAACTAAACTACCCCTTTAAGATACCTTCATTCAGGAAATGCAAAAATTCTAAAACTCCTATTTAAATCAAATTTGACTATTACAGCTAATAATGGAGAAACTTTATCAGTGACATAATGGTCATCTGTGGTGCATATGGTCACATTTGTTGGTGCATCTTTTTGGATTGAATTGGCAACATCCTGTTGAGAATGTGCTGAAACCAAAGTTGAAATGTGTGTGCTGCAAAATTCTTGACACTATTTATTTATAGCTTTGCCCTCTATATTCATAGAACCGTAAATTTGAGTACAATCAACTCTGCCTAAGTCGAATTCGCAGAAGTCCAATAATTGCCAAAGTCGAAGGTCTATTCAAGTCCTCTTCTCTTTATATTCTATTGTTTTTAACCCCTCATAAGTCAAATTTTTTGTAAGACAAAGCTATTTCTTCAGTCCCAAGAGATTCGACTTAGGCAGAGTTGACTGTATTCATATTTGCCTGTGAATCTTGTAAATAGCTATGTGTAGATTGTTCATGCGTTTTGTGATGATTTTATATTTGAAGGAAGATAGATTACTTGTAGCACAAATCTCGACCTGCCACTAAATCTTTGGTCGATCAAAAGGACAATTTCTGACTCAGATTTAAAGCTGAAACGAGTGAAGTTCCCTTGTTTTTTTTCTTTACTTTCAGTTGAAATGTGGCTTCTTAAAATGAGTCACAGTTTTGTCACTCATAGAAATTGATCTACGCTGGTGAGAAAGTCAATTCATGTACTCTTTTGAAAAGTTATAGTTTGCACCGGATGATGAAGCTTATCAGAGCTGAATCAGTATTCACATATTAATTAATGATAATTTGCTACATTCTGTTTAGGGCCCGTCACACATTCACGTTGCCAACACCAATCGAGGGCCGGTGTTGGTACGATGCCAAAACGGATAAGTACGGTACGAACACGGTGAAGCTGGTTCCCTTGAGAACGCCTGCTTAATTTTCACAAGGAGCTTGGTGTTGAGACCGGCGTTCTCGGGGGACCTAAATTCCATTGTTCAGCTTATCCGTGTTGACTCTATGTTGCTTCCTAGGTTCACTGTGTTTTGGACCGTACTGATACCGGCCCTCGATCCGTGTTTGGCACCGTGAATGTTTGACGGCCACTTCACTAGATTCCGTTCAATTGTTTCACATTGATATAGTACACAAAATAATTCTATGCACTATTTTGTTTTACCAAAGATCAAGACTTATTATAGAAAGATTTCCATCTTTTGGAGAATGCAAGACAAAGTTATAGGTTCTGTAAATAACTCAAATTGCTTTTCAGTAAGGATGCCTTATCCCAAGTTGTTTTGTGTGTGCTGCCAAATTCTCCACACTATTTATTCATAACCTAGTCTTCTATATTCATAGACCCGTACAATTAAGTATTCATATTTGCCTGCTAATAACATATCTTCAACTTGTATGTATCAGTTTATTGTAAATCTTTGGTCGATCAAAAGGAGAATTTTACTCTGATTTAAGGGAGAACTCCACCCTAGAAATTTCACTGCGTCAATCAAAGGAGATGAATTTGAACTAACATTTTAAAAATAAATGGGCAAAATCGGTAATAAAACAAGAAATTACACTCCTTTACATTATTTAAATGGGGGACTCATATTGCATCTTTGTATCAAAATATGCATTCAAACTTAAGACATTGGCAGTTAACTTCATTTGCCAGGTTAAAATGCCATTTGTGGTCAGATAGCCCATTTGAAAAAAGGGATCATTTCATTTCAGTTTTTTTTTTTACTTTCCTTGTCAAAGATTGTTATTAACTGTCATTGTTTGTGAGCTGAAGGAACAAATTTATTCCAAGTTATTGCAGTTTTAGAAAAGGATATTTGATTAGTAAGAAGTTAATTGCCAAGAAAAAGGCATCTATGGTCAACTTCCAATTTCTTTTAGGTTATATTACTTGGGAAAGCAGCCACTATTGCTAAATCTTCCATTTAAATACATTGTTTTATGTGGTACCATAACTTCAAGGAAATCGTTGGTTTTCCTATTATAATTTATGTTCTGTTTTTATACATTTTGTTTTTATTACTCATGAAAACATTTTTTTTTCCTAGTTTAATTAATGTTTTTGTTGCAACTCAGATATAGGCGTTTTTATAACTGCAATTGTTTTTCTTGTAAAGCAGGATATATTTATTACACAAGTTTGTTTTCCTACTATGTTTTTGTTGCAAGTGGGGTAGAGATGTTTTATAACTATACACTTGTTAATCATGTAGAGCATAACATATTTTGTTTTTATTACGCAAGAAAACATCGATTCGAGGTATAATTAATGTTTTTGTTACATATATATAGATTTTTTTTGCAACTCGGACTTGCCTTGACCCAACATTCAGTTGTGTGTGAAGTTTTTATAGTCATAGTAGTTCAAAAGTAATATAGAGTAGAGATGTCAAATACCTTAAATACATATATACCTCAAAAATAAACTTTTTAATAATATAAATACTGTTGTAATTTTCTTATAATTGTAAAAAGCTGAATGAATTTGTGATTGTTCTTGTATTCTATGAAAAGGATGTGTGCCGATTAATACCGCAGTAGTACTACTGGACACAAACTGCAGTACCTACTGCAGTACAATTACCGCAGTAATACTGCAGTACTACTACTGCAGTACAATTACCGCAGTAATAATGCAGTAGTACCGCAGTACTACTGCAGTACTAGTACTGCGGTAGTACCCCAGTAGTACTGCAGTACTACTACTGGAGTACAATTACCGCAGTGATACTGCAGTACTACCGCAGTACAATTACCGCAGTAATACCGCAGTACAAATACCGCAATATTACTGCAGTAGTACCGCAGTACTACTGCAGTACAAATATTGCAGTACAATTACCGCAGTAATACTGCAGTACTAGTACTGCAGTAGTACCGCAGTAGTACCGCAGTACAATTTCCGCAGTAGTACCGCAGTACAAATACCGCAATATTACTGCAGTAGTACCGGAGTACAACTGCAGTACAAATATCGCAGTACAATTACCGCAGTAATACTGCAGTACTAGTACTGCAGTAGTACCGCAGTACAATTTCCGCAGTAGTACCGCAGTACAAATACCGCAATATTATTGCAGTAGTACCGCAGTACTACTGCAGTACAAATATCGCAGTACAATTACTGCAGTAATACCGCAGTAGTACTGCAGTAGTACCGCAGTAGTACTGCAGTACTTGTACCGCAGTACTATCGCAGTACTATCGCAGTAAATTCCGTCCAATTTACCGGAGTACATGTACTGCGGGTACCACAGTACAAGTACTGCGGTACTACTGCAGTACTTTTACCGCAGTTGTACCGCAGTACTTTTTTACAAGGGTAGATATGTCCCTTCTTTTTAATGTTAATTTATATTTCTGAACCCCAAATACTAATATTATAATACAGGCCATCTCCCACCCCGAATATTGATTGATTCTTCTACATTGTACTTCTACTTCTATATTGAGTAGGCTATACTGTACAAACACCTGGATAGAGGTTATAAACTACAGAAACCGCCTCCTTCAATGCTGAAGATTATTGCAGTACCGTATTTACTCTTTTGGTTGTGATCAATAGCAGGGTATACTATTATATAGTCAACCGGGTTAACACCCTACTCTTTTCGAGAAGTTGACTAGGTTCTTATCGTACATGAGGTGTCACTGTCTCATACACCGGACCTCCATTTATCGTCCTATCCGAGGGACGGTGTGTTTTCCGCGAATCCTTTTCCTGCATGATAGTTAGGAAGCACGGGCGGGGGAGGGCGATAACACACAATGGGAGTTGGCTCGAACTCCCGACTGAGCTAACTCGCCTCACCCCCCCCCCCCCCCCTCCTGTGATCGACGTCCATGCATTTCACGGATATGCAAATATCGACTCGTGGGTGGGGGGGGGGGGGGGGGGGATGCCCCCAATCATGGCCCCATGCAACCATCCCCCTCCCCGCGTAGCTAGTACGCCGATCCGTGCATCGATGCAATTATGCGATTTGTTTCGAAAGCCTTTTAAAAACAATTTTGAAGCCACTCTAGCAAGTCATAGTCGCTGCAGCTGGAATATGACCGAATATTTCATTCTGAATCACGTCAGTTGTGTCGCGCGATTCGGCAGGTAAGAATAATTCTAAATTCTCCTTTTCCAGTGTCAAAATAAGCGCACGGGGACCTTCATTATTTCAATATTATGCCTCTGATTGTTCCCTAGCACTAATGTTTCAGGCTACACTAACAATGATTGTTTTCATCCTGTGTAAGTCAATTAATCTCTATTTTGAGCTCAGATACAGAGCTAATTAATTGGCATGTCCCACACAGTCAAAATGATGTTTGCTATGTCAGATGAAGATGATGATGTTGATGATGATGTTGTCGTTGATGATGATGATGATGATGGTGATGATTCATTAATGATAATAATGAGGATGGTGATGTTGCTGCCGTCTGCTGGTAATACTCATTGAATCTAATACTAATCACATCTACAAAGTAAATGGTTCACTCAGGTGAACCATTTACATGCAATATATGCAAATGTGCTGGAGATAACAATACCAACCATTCGTACACTGTTGCCGGTTCAACAGCTGACCGGCGTGTTTTAGGACGCATCGGTAAGGAAAACGGACGGGAAATAATCATTTTATTTCTACATTTTGCGGTCTTCAAAACAACAAAGTCGGTAATTATTATCAAAGTATATGAATTGTTGATCACAGAAACGAAAGTTTTTTTGCATTTGCTGGTAAATTGAGGGAGAAATCAGCCGACAAAAAAAATTGTTTCCGTTGGATAGTGCAGCGGGCGGAAGAGGTTGATCTCCGCACAACCCTATTGTAATGAACCTATGTGTGATACTAATGAGGTTTGATTTGATGTATTTTGCTTTCGGAGGTGATGATGATAAACTTGTCCTTGACCACATCTACAATGTATTGTAAATGGTCCTGATAGGACCACACAACACTACATTGTAATGCTGCGCTATACGGGAACAATGTGGGACAGTACAAAAAAAGTTTGTCAAAATTTCACACAAAATTCTTATCTTAAATTCAACAAAATCAATCATGACTGGCCCTAAAAATGATACAAGTATTATATGAACTTACCAAAATGGTCCAAATTATTCTTCAAATGTCGAAAAAAATGGAAAATCTGCAGTTTTGGAAAATAAAAAGACTGAGAAAATCCCAGTCGTGATCCCTCTCGAAAGTGTTGCTGCTATCTGGATGACTGTCGTGTATTTCCCGCAAGCTTCCCACACCACACGTGTTACCGTATCCGAATTCTGACACGGCGTATCCGAATTCTGATACGGCGTATCCGAAATCGGATACGGCGGGCATGCTTGCAGATCGCGAGTTGGCTTGTTTTGGACAATAATAAGCGGCCTCCGCATGTTGCGGGCGGGCTTTCTTTGTTTACGATGGGACATCGAGCAGGAAGAGAAAGAAATGGAACTTATATGACGATTTTTGTAAGTATGACTTATCATTTTGAAAATGAAATTTTGTACAATAAATCATAAAATCAGCTTCAGTCTAGGTATGCAATTTTTTACTTTAGATATGCTGTTCTTTTCTCTCTGTTTGTAGTTCAAATTGTGTCCCGTAGATTTTTACCACTGTGAGCAGTAAATGGTCCTATCAGGACCATTTACAATACATTGTAGATGTGGATAGGACCATTTACTGCTCACAGTGGTAAAAATCTACGGGACACAATTTGAACTACAAACAGAGAGAAAAGAACAGCATATCTAAAGTAAAAAATTGCATACCTAGATTGAAGCTGATTTTATGATTTATTGTACAAAATTTCATTTTCAAAATGATAAGTCATACTTACAAAAATCGTCATATGTGACCTTACACCACAAAACGACCGTTATGTCGCTCAGATAGTTTCTCTGTTATTAGCTAAAATAATAAAATTTGGTTTAAAATATGAAATTCAGGATATTTGTATTTTCTGAATGAAGGTATTTTAATCTGCCTTCTGTGAAATTTTGATCGTCAGAAATTATGTTTAAATATATTTCTTTATCAAATAAAAACTATCAGATATACAGCGGTTGAATGGATGCCAATCTTTGAAGTGGCCCATTTTTCCTTTGTTTTAAAACTGCTTCAGCCATTTTCCAAATCTTTGGCGCTTATTTTCAAAGGGTTTGCGTTGTCTGAATATGACAAATTATATACCATTTTAAAGGAAATGAAGTCTACTGTAATGCCATGTGAAAATCAGCATAATCATTTTCCCCGACTTATTGGTCGTTTTGTGGTGTAAGGTCACATATAAGTTCCATTTCTTTCTCTTCCTGCTCGATGTCCCATCGTAAACAAAGAAAGCCCGCCCGCAACATGCGGAGGCCGCTTATTATTGTCCAAAACAAGCCAACTCGCGATCTGCAAGCATGCCCGCCGTATCCGATTTCGGATACGCCGTATCAGAATTCGGATACGCCGTGTCAGAATTCGGATACGGTAACACGTGTGGTGTGGGAAGCTTGCGGGAAATACATGACAGTCATCCAGATAGCAGCAACACTTTCGAGAGGGATCACGACTGAGATTTTCTCAGTCTTTTTATTTTCCAAAACTGCAGATTTTCCATTTTTGTCGACATTTGAAGAATAATTTGGACCATTTTGGTAAGTTCATATAACACTTGTATCATTTTTAGGGCCAGTCATGATTGATTTTGTTGAATTTAAGATAAGAATTTTGTGTGAAATTTTGACAAACTTTTTTTGTACTGTCCCACATTGTTCCCGTATAGCGCAGCATTACAATGTAGTGTTGTGTGTCCTTGACCTTGTTGACACTGCACACAGCACATATTTGCCTCCAAACAAAAGGCTACAGCCATACCTGTTCTGCCATGACCATGTGTAAAATACTCTGTATGTTACACATGACAAACTACGTGGTACTTTTATTCTATTTGATACCGGTAGCGTCGGTCGTAACCATTAACAACTGGGTCAAAGTGAATTTGCGAACACCCCTCTCGTTCAATCAATGTACACTGCATGCCATGCCACGCCGTGCAAAACAAATATGCACTGGCTCAATGCGATTCTGTACGTAGAATCGTAGATATAAATTATATGATGATTATAATATGCACGAACAGTATAGGCGAGGACAGCTGGTGCCTCCAGCCCCAGGCTCCAGTGTGGCTATAAATGTGTGCACACAAGATGATTTATGATGTATGGAATGACGATACTATAGATAGTCGACTGTGATGAAGAGAAATTATAATGATAACATTTTTATAGACATTGTAATTGTGCTACTAGGACTATAGGTATGCGGGTCCTCAAGTGCTGACTGCTCAACCCTGCAAGTCAATGGGCTAACACGGCTGCGTTAGCACTTAGTCCTATTCCTATTGATTGTGATTGTCTTCAATAATGTTAAGACTAAGACCATCAAGACATAGACCAGCCTTTCAAAGATTGATGATGCTGAATATTTTTGCTTGCGCATTTAAGTTAACGACTTATTTTTATTTATTTTTTTCGTTTCTTTTTGTTTGTCTGCATCTAGATAGGTAAGATGCAGGCGTTGTTGAAGGCATGGTTTCTGTTGGTATGCGTTGTCATCATACTTACTGCTGAGGCAGGGAACCCGCCAAAGAAGGCAAACAAGAAAAGCAAGAATGGACAAGTAAGCTCAGCTTAGATTTATTTTTAATATTAATAGTAATAACAACAACAATAATAACCTTATTTAAGTTTTACTGTGAAAGCAAGCATTTCCTTTGAACATACAAAACTTTGTAAAAACTTGTGTTATGAATGGACCAAGATATTTTTCACAATTGTGCAATGTTCAGAACTTACATCTCACCCACATTTACAGGCTTGAACATATAATATTATTTGTGCGTAATTAACTTTCATTTAAACAGTACTGCAACACCAAGGCTGAGCACAAACACTTTGAGGGAATGGTTATTGAATATATGTAATTAAATATGTCACACCGCTTAGTTAATCTTGTATTCTTGTATCTTATTTCAATCAAAAACTTTTTTAGTATCCAAATTCTTATCTCTTTTTTTATCAAACGTATGTAGACGGAGGTAAAGCTGTCAGACAAGACTGTGATAGAGAGGGGTCTGGTGCAGGAGAACCCTAAGACTAAGGATATCCACCATGAGCATGCAAACTACTGCAACACCAAGGCCGAGCACAAACACTTTGAGGGAACGGTGTTGGGCTATGTCACGCCTGTGAGTATGAAGATTAAGATTTTTATGCCTCTGCCAACGAAGTGGCCGGAGGCATTATGTTTTTGGGTTGTCCGTCCGTCCGTCCGTCCGTCCGTCCGTCCGTACGTCCCGTTTACGTTCTCGCGATATCTCAAGAACGGGTTGACGGATCAATTTCATACTTGGTATGAGTGTACATATTGGGGTGACAATGATCTGATTAGATTTTAGGGGTCATGAGGTCAAAGGTCAAGGTCACAGGACTCAATATATATGCAAAAATGCCTCGTTCTCGCGATATCTCAAGAACCGGTTGACGGATCAATTTCAAACTTGGTATGAGTGTACATATTGGGCTGACAATGATCTGATTAGATTTTAGGGGTCATGAGGTCAAGGTCACTGGACTCAATATATATGCAAAAATGCCTCGTTCTCGCGATATCTCACGAACCGGTTGACGAATCAATTTCAAACTTGGTATGAGTGTACATATTGGGGTGGCAATGATCTGATTAGATTTGGGGGGTCATGAGGTCAAAGGTCAAGGTCCCAGGACTCAATATATATGTGAAAATGGCTTGTAATGGCAAAATCTCAAGAACTAAATGTCTGATTTCAATCAAACTTGGTACCTGAATGTTTCTGAGGGAGCCAATTTAGCCATCAAAGGTTGGGGTCATATGGTCAAGGTCACAGGACCCAAAATATATGAAAAATGTAATTTTTTAAAATTAATTCAGTGCATATCAATTTAGGCTGGATATTCAAATCGCGTGATAGCGGAGGCATAATTTTCGACTGCGCGCAGTCGAAGATCCATCTAGTTTGTAATGATTGTTTTTTAACCTGGGACCCAGTTATCAGAAGTCAAGTGTATGGTAAAGACCTCCCCCCCCCCCCCCCCCCCCCCTTATGTTTGTTTGAATTTATTTATTATTCATTGTTTTTTTTTGCTGTTGTTGTTTCTTTTTTGGAGAGGGGGGGGGGGGGGGGGTTCTTCAATCAAATGTCTTGGTTCTCTCTCAATATGAATATTCATTTTTCCATGAATGCCTCCATCTTACTTCTTTATGCCTGACATGGACATCTGACATCTTATTTCATGCATCTTGTTTTTGCAGTGGAATTCCCATGGGTATGACGCGGCCAAGTGGTTTGGGGGCAAGTTCACGGCTATATCACCAGTCTGGCTGCAAGTCCGACGGGTCGGAAAACAGGACTATACCATCACAGGGGGACATGACATAGACAAAGGTAAATATTCAGGGGTGCAATTTTCTCGCCAAAAAATAGATTACGCTTGGTACAAAAGCAATGTTCAAAATATTAGAAAAATAATGCTTTGCCCTTGTGTGCTATTTAGCACATGCAGCATATCATGCATATTAGGAACTGAGGGTTTTTACAAGTAAAGCATCAGGTGCACTTGTATTTGTAACATTTAGCCATGCCGGAATACAGTCACCAGGAAGATGAGAATGTGTGGGTTGCCTGCGTGTGCAGGTGTCGGGTGTATCTGATGACAGAGGTAATAACAACATTGTTAAGCGCTTATGCAGGTGTCATTTGTATGACGCACCTCTTGACGCCCGGGAAAGGTGCGTCATGGATGCGTCATGTACTCCCATATTGATGACACACAGTACCGTAATGGAAGCAAAAGGTCAGTCACAACACTGACCCATGTGTGCGTCATAGTCAGTCACTTTACCATGAGTGCGTCACAAGGTTCGTCAATAGGACCGTCATGTAATTTGGCGAGGTTCCTTTCCGGTGCGCAAAATGACGTGCGTCATGGGTCGGTCATTTTCATGAAATGGTGCGTCACAATTTTGACTCAAATATGTGTCAATGTTTCCTAATGGTGAGTCACTTTTTCTGACGGAGGGTGCGTCATGGTTCATAAAAGGGTGACGCACTTCGGTACAATGACGCACCTTTCCCGGGGGTCAAGAGGTGCGTCATACAAATGACACCTGCATTAGTCTGGGTGAAAGAAGTTGAGAGGGGAAAGGATCTCGGTGACCATGGACTTGTTTGTGGTACCGTTTATGTATTTTATGAAATTGTCTCATTTCTGTTCGAGGCTTGGGTAAAGGAAGTTGAGAAGGGGAAGCATTCAGTGTTCACAACCCCAAGGTTGCTGTTTGATGGTTGGTAGACTCTCCAGTCTGCTAAATAATGTTATTTTAATATTGTTTATCTTCTTGTTTAAAAATTTAGTTTGATTTGTTTATGGTAGTTCACATATTTAGTTTCTGACACTATATGTGCATAGCTGCCAACTGTTACGAAAAATTCGTAATTGTTACGAATTTCCCACCCTCTTTACGAAATTACGAATACTCCTTCTATAATTACGAATTTTTTTTTTTTTTTTTTTTTTCCGTTTAGAGACAACGTTTAAACGTAAATCTGACCAAATCATACCTAGAAATTGTGCAAAAATGATGAAAAATAGGGCCATGGAAGCCGGCCGCAATGGACTCCGGCCGCAATGGACTCCGCGCTTCACGCTCCAGAGCCCTAAAGCGAGCCCTGGACCCCGGCTAAAGGGACTTCGCGCTCGTGATGTGTGCTTCGCGCACATGATATTCAGTTTTGCTTAAATGTTACTAATTTAAAATTCCAAATGTTGGCAGCTATGTATGTGACCGGCTATAGCAAAACCCGGCACTTGTCGGTAATTCATGTTTTGAAGAAATGGGCATTTTAAGTTCACTAAAATAAATAATGAAACAAAATGGCGGATCTTCGTCTGGTACCCCAGGGTACCGTTTATGTCTTCACTAATTATCTATCTTCACTAATTATTATGTCTTCACTAATTATTGACCAATTAGTTCGAACAAAGCATCAAATGAAAGCTTGTGATGAGGCCTTTGTAATGGTATGAAAATCTACATTTTGATTTTTACCGACATGTGCCGCGTTTTGCTATAGCCGGTAATATTATATGTTTGTTTCTGTTCAAAGGTTGGGTGAAAGAAGTGGAGAAGGGAAAGCGTTCAGTGATCACGGCCCCTAGACTGCTGTTTGATGGTTGGCAGCCACATGACTATCAGAAACTTTTCAACAACGAGCAAGAAATCCAGAGCCTGGCTGATACCATCGTCAAATTCTATCAGGTATTTCATTTGAAATAAAAAAAATAATAACAAAAAGTATATTTCTTGAGTTTATTTTGATATGGTTTGCAGAGGTCTACATTAACTGCCTGCACAGATCAGTAAAATAATTTCCTCTCAAATTTGCGGTGGCCTGAAGTAAAAATTTTTAGCAGGCAAGTGACAGTGTTAAGCCCTGCAATATATGCAATATACAATGTACATGCATTTATTCAATTTTATGATATTTGTTTTATAATTCCAAAACCAGCAAAGTGGAAAAGTATCATTTTTTTCTCATAATGTTCATAATGTTCTGCAAACACATGTGTGTGTGTTTTTTTTTTTTTTTTAGACTTCCATAAACATGGAAGTTTTCTTGATAAAGATTGGAAAATAGAGCTGTTACATTTTATTTTGACTGTCCTTCTAATGCTTGACTATCTTGGTTCTAACCAGTGACATCTCAAAAACGATTACATGTTGATATATTTCCAATTTGCAGAAGCATAAATTTGGCGGAGTGACCCTCGAAGTGTGGAGCCAGGTGCAATATAGGAAGGAGGACTTGATCCATGTTGTAGTGGATATAGCTGACGTCATTCACCAGGCAGACATGACCGTCTACCTGGTCATACCGCCACCATCAATAGAGTAAGTATCAGATTGAAATTGCCATTTAAATTACCTTAATTTTGAATAAAAACACAGATTTAAAGAGAAACAAAGTTGTGCATCTATAAGGAAATGGTTAACAAGCAATAACTAATAATCAGGAATCGGGGTTGACCCCTAAAATAATCTTCTTGTGTTAATTTGGGGAATGAACCTTATCTGGAATTCAGCTGGTTAAGATTGATTTTCCCCCATCTCATACAGGCCTTAAATATACTGGGCTTTTGTTCAAATGTGTTGTACATCGAAGTGATCATTCAACTCTTTTCAACTCTTATTCAAATTTTCCATTCCTCAGTTGATAAAGTTGTAACTACTCATGAGGCTTGACACGGAGTTGTTTAAGACTTGCAATATTTTCTCATTCTATCATTGTTGGTTTGGAAAATCGAGTTGTTGGATCGGGCCTCCCGAATGTGATTTACATGAATTTTAGCTGGGCAGTAATTATAGTTTTTTGCACTGTATATTTTGCACTGTATATTTTCAGATGAATTTTTTTTAAATACTATTTCTACATTATTCCTACATTTCCTATTCCTGCCGCAGTAATCAGCGGGAAGGACTTTTCACCCGGAGCCAGTTTGAGATGCTAGCACCGGTGATAGATGGGTTCAGCCTCATGACATACGACTTCTCAAACATGATGAGGTGGGTCTTCTTCTTCTTCTTCTTCTTTGCGTTAATCTGCCTCCTTTAATCCTGAAGATTCTTGCAGATACTGGTGTGTGTGTGTGTGTGTGTGTGTGTGCAGACACAGGGGTACCATGGTGCGCATGTGCTTATTTACTAAGTGCAAGTGCTCACTGATGTAGGCCTACTGATGTACTGTCAAACCTGTCTTAGGGACCAGACCACCTGTCTATAGCAACCTACCTGCCCATAAGTTGCTCACCATAAGTGATCCCCTGCAGAGAAACACAATGTTGCAGACCTGTCGTCTTATCAGTTTGAAAATGAAAGAAATAATGAAACTCTTTGTGGAAGCACTTGTCCAAGACCCAGGTCCAAGCAGGGCCATGATTCTACTATATTTTCTTCAGTCTGTACTATGTAATAATAATAATAAAATAATAATGGTGGCTACTTATATAGCGCATGTTCTGTTTATCTCATTATTTGTGCTAGCTAGACCTGGTCCTACCGTGCATATTGAGTTTTTAAAAACTCTGTGTGGTGATATTGGTCACAGACCTAGGACCAAACAGGACCAAGACTCTACCATTATTGGTAATGTCTGTTCTTATCTTTGTATATTCGTGCTAGACCTGGTCCTAATGCACCTTTTGAGTGGATGAAACTCTGTGTAGAGTCACGTACTAGTCCCAGATCGAGGACCAAACGGCCAATATTCTACCATTGTATTATTGTTCTTTTTATCGTGCATTGGTGCTGGACCTGGTGTTGGTCACAGACCTAGGACCGAACAGGGCCTAGAACCAGTCATTTTGATATGTAATTTCTGTACATTATCACTATCACTATCTGTAATTATTGTATATTTGTGCTAGACCTGGTCCTAATGCACCTATTGAGTGGATGAAACTATGTGTGGAGGCACTGGCCCCAGAACCAGGACCTAACAGGGCCAAGATTCTACTGGGACTCAACTTCTACGGGTACGACTTTGGTGTTCAACAGGATGCTATTACAGGACCAAGGTACAGTGAAAAACATACATTTCAATTTCAGCTGTTTCAAAATATCATCCTTAACAGATAATTTAATGAATTGATTTGTACCATGGCAAAAGTTTGTATGAAGATCATGCCGTGTTCGAAGATGGCAAAGCCCCAGAGTATGGGGCCATTTGGGCTCGTGCCAGCACTGGCTGGGGTGGCGGCACTATGTGATATAATTTCTTGTTCTGCCCCTGCCTGCCAAAACAGCCACTTTTACATCTAGAGAGCAGAACTCGTCCAATATTTCTCATTTGAATAAAGCCAAGCATTCGATCATGACATTTAAATCTGGGTTCCATATTCTTATTCTTGTTCATACCTGTATGGAATAAGCAATGTATGTACATGTATATTGGATACATAAAGTCTTATGTTACTACATTCTAAAGACAAATACAAGTTGATGAATAGAGAGCGACTCAACTATATTAATTTATGATATTGCAAGTGTATGTTTATTTTCCTTCATATTTTTTTTCTTCAGGTACTTAGAGCTTTTGAAGAAGAACAAACTCAAATGGGAAACATCGTCTGGAGAACACTATTTTGTATACAAGTAAGAACATGTAGTTTATGTAACTGTGTGATTTGCATGTCCTTTCACATGCTTGATAAGTATAATGCTGGCCCTTTAATCCGGGTACAGTAATTTTACTCCTAGCAAGCAAAACAGACAATTATATTTTATTTTGGTGACCCAATTGACAAAATAGAAAACTTTGTTTTCCTCCACATCAAGTCTCATTCATTATAATCACAGTTATGATCAATAAAATGAAAAAAATGTTTGGAATAATTTGTAGTCTTTGAATTAAATGTAATTTGGGACAAGTAGATTGAATTGAATTGTATTGTTTAGGAAATGTTATGGAAAAACTGTTTTTCTCCAAGTTGATGAACCTGCCTATCAGATGTAATGAATACAACTTGAAAATTGAAAAGATGATTTGAATTCTTAAGAATTATTTTTAAAACAATTTTTTTTTAAAATAAATTCTCGAAAATATGTGATGTATTTTAAAATTTCATTTTCTTTTTCTTGTGTTTATAGTGAAGGACACGGGAACCATAAAGTATATTATCCAACACTTCAGGTGAGTTATTTAGATAAATCAATCATTATAACATGATTAAAGTGATCCATTACTGATATTTGTTCCCAAAAGGAGGATATTTGACACTTCAATCATATACATGTATCAATATCATTGTAAGTTTCTGGAGAATGATATGTGAGATTTTCATAGAAAAAAGAATATAATGTTTACCTAGTGAAAAAAGGAAATCGTAAATTGTTCGCATGAAGTACGGTATCCAAATTCAGATACTATGGAGGATTTAGTATCCAAATTTGGATATCTTGACTACGGTCGAAATTGTCTATAGATGATTGAAATTCAATCTCAAATATCTCCATAATAAGGGAGACATTTGAAAAATCAAAACCCATTTCATTCTTATCTTTGTAACCATAACATACATGTAAGCCAAACAACAAGTGATTTTGATTGAAGTTTACAAAGTTAATGGATCACTTTATTCCTAGTTGTATATTAAGCAATTTATAGACCACTGAATATACACTGTACATGTTCTACATTCTATCATGGACCAGTTATAATGCAAGCATACACTCACATCATCAACAAAGGAACCATATCAATTGATTTTGGCTAGGCATGAGAATCTCCATCAATTATCGATGTGGACTATTTGTTACAATTATTATACTAACTGTACAGTTGTTAAAGGGTACCACCACCCAAAAATAATATTCTTATTAAAGAAAGGTAACATCTTTAGTATTCCATTCCATCAACAAGTTCACAAAAATATGTTTCCAGAAAGAAAACAAATATAATTGGAAACGCATCACCATTCTAAAGCATGCGTTCATGCGGTCTGAATTATGCAGACTGCTATGTGTGTGGTGAATTGCAACGTGTGCAGATCGAACGAATCGCCCGGGAATCTATTTACAAACGTGCGCGTGAATAGCTGCATTGGCGCACTCGCAAATGGTTGGCCCGTATGGAACCAGGAAATGGCAGTGGTTCCGTAAGTGGTGGAAATTAATTGCTTTGTTTATGAATCACACAACGCTTTGCAAAATGTTGGGTATCTATTTGATATCACAAAACGGTACCAAAACATATAATAATGTGTTGTTCTTTTCCTGGTGGTCCCCTTTAATAAAAATTAAAAAGTCAAACTCCCAGTATAAATACACATATCTCATTCTATGAATACAAAATCAGCAATCAGTATTGGTACTGAGATAATTATATGAGCGGATGACGTTTTTGAGAGAAGCATCTGTCAGTATTGATATTTTAACTGATATAATTTAACTCTCTCTTCACCCCCCCCCCCCCCCCCCCCCCCCCCCTCCCCCTCAATCTATAGTCCAGAGGCTTTACCTACATGTTGCTAGGCAGCTGGGCAAAGTATTTATTTTGTATTATTTGTTGTAGATGCTTCTTTTATATCTCATTCTAGCTATTTCTCCCTCTTCATTTGATCCACCCCCACCCCCCCCCCCACCACACACACACACAGTCTATAGCAATGTAGCTTGACCTAGCAAGGCGACTTTGCACAGTACTCTACATCATATATTTTGATTTGTATTATTTGTTAGAATTATTGACAAATACAAAAATACAATTGGAAACAACTCAGTATTGATAATAATATGTGTTATAAGTTTGCTGTCTTCATTCCTCCCACCCCCCCCCCCCCCCCCCCCCCTCAGTCTATAGCAATGCGGCTTGTCCTAGCAAGGCGACTTGGCATAGTAGTCTACATCAAATATTGATTTGTATAGTATTTGGAACTACATGCATTGTAGTTACAATCAGAAGTATCTACTAGTACTGATATTAAGCAAATAATTACCGTTGGTGAAGGTGATGGTACATACTATCACTTCCGAGGCGATCTGGATGTAGCTATCTTTCCGAAGCGAAGCTGAGGAAAGATAGCGTATACATTCAGATCGCCGAGGAAGTGATAGTTTGCCATCGCCTAAAACCAAAAGGTGATTATTTGCTTTATATTCCACATCGGACTTTTAGATCTAGTAGTAGTAGTCTAACTCTATTATATTACAATACACCTTCATAGTTACTAGGTTTGATCTACTTACCAACAATGTTATTCCAAATTCGGTAACAGGGTAACTCCATGACAATTCCATTATATTATAACAGTTCAAAAGTCAACGGTAACTCCTTGAAAATTCCATTAAAACGCGAAATGTAAACTCCCCCAAAACAGTTCAAAAATTGTAATTAATGATGATGAAACACTGAACAGTTCAAAAGTCAACGGTGTACGGTACACATACACAACGTATACATTACATTTGTAATTCGCGCCACACATCACCCCACTGTGTGGCTATTCAAATCCTGTACTAAATGCAGCAGACGGTACCGTACCCGGTACTGTACGGTATGGTCTGCTGCATAGTACGGAATTTGAATAGCCACACACTGCACTCCACTAGTACAGTCTATTCAATGCAACCGCGGGGCGTAGATAGTACTTTACCAATTATCTAGTGAGTGCAACACACTTTCACCCAAGATATCTACACAGTGTAACGAAGTTTTCTTCTCCCATCAATGATGGGAGAAACTATGTTTCATCACGTGATTAACTTTTGACCAATCGTAGAGCAAGATTCTTAGTATGTGGAATATAATACTAATTAATGTCATAATTTCTTCCTCTTTATTCCTCTCCCCACACAGTCTATAGCAATGCGGCTTGAACTAGCAAGGCGACTGGGCACAGGTATCTCTATCTGGGAAATCGGACAAGGGTTGGATTACTTCTTCGATCTTCTGTGATGAACATTTTACTGAAATACTGCAATTATTGGCCTAATTGTATATTCATGAAACCCTGGTAGACTAGTTCCATGCTAAGTCTGTAATGGATCATAGGGTTAGGTAACTAAGCAAAAATCATTTGTCTTATGTTATGAACATATTAGACAAATGCAAACATAAATTTGTCTCATCATTCAACAGTTTAAACAGGATAACATTATTGTGTTACACATAGTTACACCCTAGTTGGCAACTAATTGAACTAAATGTACATTTTTGTTTGCATACTTAACAAAATTCAAAATAGACTTAGCATGGAAGTAAGCTTGCAGGGTTTAATGAATATGAGCTCACATACTCCTGTACTTAACATATTCAGGACAAGTCCCAGAAAATACTCAGGCTAGGGTCTATGGAGAGTACAATCATGTTATAGCCCCAAAAAATAAAAACGTTCCAAGTGCAGAATTACTTAAATGTAGACCATGGCCCATATCTGTGAAACTATACCAGCTTAGTTCCCGACTAGGCATATTGGTTACATCCAAGGGCTTAGCATTAAACAACAAATGATTGATATTAAGACTGCACCTAAAGGAATAGAGGACAACTTAATAGTTGTGAACTAGGTTTTACCCTGCTAATCCAAGTTTGCAATTAGTGCAGGTGTTGCTATGCATTGAGACTTAGCTGTTTATTGTGTTAAATGTGACCGGCTATAGCAAAACCTGGCACTTTTCGGTAATTCATGTTTTGAAGAAATTGGCATTTTAAGTTCACACAATGTGTGTAAAAGACCAATGATTGTAAAAATGAAACAATCATATCTTCGCTAATTATTGACCTACATGTATTAGTTAGGACAAATTATCAAATGAAAGCTTGTGATGAGGCCTTTGTAATGGTATGAAAATCTACATTTTGATTTTTACCGACAAGTGCCAGGTTTTGCCATAGCCGGTCACATATAGGAATGAATTATTATTACTATTATTATCATCATTAATTATTGTTAATATTATTATCATTATAGAGCCCTAGTATCAAGCAAAAATGTAGTTGATAAGCTAGAAAGGTTTCAGAAATATGGGTTTTTGTATATGAGAAAACTATCAAGTGCCTTGTACATTACGATTTATTAACGTCACTGACACAACATTTGCTCCGTCGTCAATTGCTTTTGAAGGTTTATATTGCTACACAAAAAAATGTTTAGGAAGGGTTTTATAGGAAGTAACACCAGGATCTTTGTCACTGGATAATTAGAGCACTGGGCCCTGTTTCATGAAACTTTTGCAATTGTTGTAAGTGTCCAGTTATTGTAACTTCTATGGCAACATCTGCAATGATATGCTGATTGGCTGTTGACCTAAAAGTTACCATAATTGGACCGTTTCTTCCTGGAACCGAGTTAATACGGGCCCCGTGTCACACACTCACACCCGGGAACCGACTATACTCGGTTCCGAAAATACCACACTCATGACACTATTTAATCGTCTAAAAAGCTATATTCTGAATGCAGACATACTGAATTTTTTATATCATCTGAAAGCTAATAAAATAATCTATCGAAATATCTCAGACTTGTGACGTATCATGAGTTTTACAGCAATTGGTAACTGTATAAAGTATGTAATGTTACTTACAAAGTTAAAATAATTTTGTACAGCGGTGAATGTACGATGTACTCGCCAAAATTTAGAGAAATTGCGTTTCGCTTGGACAGGCATGTATTCCCATTACGCGTACAATAATAGTGGCAGCGAAATATTTTGTGCGTGCGCGCCATGCCAATAGAGATTGATACATGATTCTGTATGCATAGAGCCGTATATGTTCTGTATACAGCTGCCTATTACCGGGATCTTCACTGTGGTATAGAATACATTTCTATACATGGTTACCGGCCTTTTGTGCGTGCACCACCTTTGTGAAACCGCAACCGAAAAAAAAATTGATTTCTCTGCACGCACACACGGCCGCTGGTCTTTTGTGTGGAGGCTTTGGGTCGTATCAATGAAAAGAATCTCGTTTTGGGGGTTGATAGATACGCTTTTATTTTCGGAAGCAACCGGTTAAACAATTGTTAAAATTTTATGAATTGTGCCTAGGTCTAGCAATCCAGAAGTCTTGGGTTCAATTCCTAGCATTTTGGTTGATGATTTTGGTTTATATGGCAAGACATCTTTGTTGATTTCCGAAAAGTGAATAGCAAAGCAATAGTTGACGAAGCAAAAGAATATCGTGATAGGCGATTAATGCCAACTTATTCCAACCGTTCATGTATCTCTTTCTCTCTTTGTTGGCCAGCAGTTTACAATAAATGATGTTTTTCCTTTAATTTGAAACCTGTTGTAGTGATTGTTAGAACAGTTCAGGGGGTGTATTCTAAAAATGATTTTATGTTAAAATTTATTGTATTTACGTCATATCTATGTCACTAATATATCAAACTGTACTTAAGGAATAGCGATTTGCTAAAATATATTTTAGTGACGTAGATACAATAAATTTTCACTCAAAATCGATTAAAGAATACACCCCCAGGGCCCCGTTGCAGAAAGAGATGCAGTCGGTTGTAAGTTATAATTAATTGTAAGTCAGATCATGTGTTCTGAATGCGCAAATATGATTGGTTGAAACATGCAAATTTTCTGACTTACAATCAATTGTAACTTACAATTGATTATATCTCTTTCTGCAATGGGGCCCAGAAGTTGAATGTGTACAGTTTGTGTCAGGTTTGTAATAGCTTTCTGACCATCACAAGCATTGAAAAGTGTTTCAGTGACGAACAACCAAACCAAGGTCTTTCTATTTGTAGAGCACCAATCTGGCAATCCGGAGGTCTCTGATTGAATCCCTGGGAACCTTTATTTTCTTTGCTCGTTATAATTTGTGTAATAAAATATCTTCAAAGTTTTGAAATAAAAATTACAGAACATTTATATACATGTCATTCCTTATATCTCAATGGATCCAAACATACTTTTACTGGTTTTAATCTGGTAATCATTAATAACCTTGTATCTACATGTAGGTTCTTTTGTTTTCATATATTCAGGTAAGAATTTATTTGATTGCTCAATTTCGTTTATAAATGCATAACATCTTTTGTATTAGAACTTCTATATCATGCCCGATTCTCAGAAGAACAACAAGTATTTGGGCGCCCTTCTCTTTCTCATCCGATGATATGTCTGTTACATCTTGTTTACTTCAATGCCCTAATACAAATAGTATACATACAATGTAGGATATGTATGAATGACATCTTAAAGTGCAATAACAAAACTACTGTAACAATTTATCATCTGCCTTTTGCAAGAATTGTTTGTATATCCAATTTTTCTATTGTTTCTAGTTCAATTTCACAAATTAAGCGTGTTTTCCATTTTAACACAAATTTGAAACAAGCTGTACAACAGGATAATTTGTTTCCTTATATTTTTCAAATTTTTAGCAATTGCTTTTGAAAATGTTAGAACATACATAGTAATTTAACTTTGTTAAAAACAAATAAAACTATAATTATCGGTTTTTAATAATTGTGTACATTGATATCCTTTTCCTTTGGTAATGGGTGTGTATTTTTGTAAGAAAATGTCAACAAATGAAATAAAAATCTTCAGCCCAATTCATGCTGTTGGTATTGTCTGGTTATTGTACAATTTAATTTAAAGGGATCTAGTAACTTTGTTGACATGTGCAAAAAGTGATTTGATATGTGTGATATGCAAGGTTATGTTCAATAACTCAATGCACTGACTTTGTACACAGTTATGACTACCCAGTGGATAGTTTCAACAAAGTTATTAGATCGCTTTAAAGGTGAATGACAGTAGTGGGAAACGCCCCACCCCCTAAAAATGAAATGTACGCTCTTATTACCAACCATGTGAAAGAATATAGTTTTTACGAATATGGGATTATACAAAAATTATAAATTGATCTGTAGATATCGCCAATGCGCTACGTGCAATTTGACCACGTGAATTTTGAACGGGCGGTGGATTTATTGGATTTCTTCCGATATTTCCACACAAGCCCTTTTTAGATACTTATTCAACAATATTGATCAATCATAAATGTTTTCTGTAACTTTCCCAAAACTGTTATTCATCTTAGTTGTGAATAATTCCTGTAAAAAAAAAAAATATATATATTTATATGACTAGTGAACATTTAAACACAGAGACAGAAGACAAATGCTTTTGTTTGGTATTTACAATTTAATCAGGACATAACATTTTTACAAAAAAAAAAGATCATGACAAATATGTTTTTCATGTAACAAATAATTGTCAGAACAAAAATGCATACATATATCGATTACTAAGAAAACTGCAGAGGAAGTTGAATACTCTCTTGGAATAACAATGGTCCTAAGAAGGACCCAGTCAATGATCTAAAACTGGGTGCTTCTTATGATCACCACTCTTCAAAGAAAGAATATTTTAAAGTGATCCATTAAATTAATAAGATTTTTTCCAAAAGGCATATCTGAGACTTCCAATTGTGTATCAATGTCATGAGATCCTTTTGAATGATGTGTGACAGTTTTCATGGAAAAGGGAAACTGTTGAACTAGTTCAAAATGTAACACAATGGGTGATTTCAAGTATGGTGTTTGGGGTTGGTGTTAGTGTTTATTAAACACTAACACCGGCCTTAGGCACCATATTTGAAATCCCCCAATGTCACTGTATACCATCCTAACACAAAGTCATCTCAAATATGGTGCCTAAGGCCGGTGTTAGTGTTTAATAAGCACTAACACCAACCCCAAACACCATACTTGAAATCACCCAATGTCAGATTTGTATATCCTACTGACCATAGATTTTTAGTACAATCCAAAATCGTTTTCTGAACGCTTTCCACTTAATGGATCACTTAAAGGGGACGTAAAGTAAATTTCCTCTCCAAGTTGTCCTTTGCTATGGAAACGTTCAAAGGATCTGTCTTGCCCGAGCACAATCGTTTCTTTTTTCTTCTTTTTCCCTCGAAGGAATCTAGGCAGATAGATGCATCGCCTAAATCTGCAAATTTGACTTTTACTGAGTTACCGTAAACCAGTGGCATAGACAGGTTCTTACACCTGGGGGGGGGGGGGGGGGGGGGGGGGGGGGGAATGGTTTGCCGTTCATGAGGATCAATCTCGTATACAGATAAACACACACACACCTTGTGAGGTGGGGAATGCATACCCCTCATTCCCCTCGCTGTCTACGCCCCTGGCGTAAACAGTAGGTGTGTTAACTTACACAAAATTGTATAAATAATACAAACTGCATTTACATATCGCTACCGTATCTAAGCACTGTAGAATTAGTATTACCCATGGTCATCAGGCACAGTTGAAAACCACACAAATAGATTGTGCACCATCTCAACTCCCTGGGAAGCATACTAGTCCAAGCTGCTCAAGCGGCTTCAGGCTAGTTTCCACCCGACCAAGTACCCTTAATACTCTTGGGTAGAGAGCAGCAATGTTGATTGAATAATAACATGTCCCCTTCTAGATATTGCAATCCCCATAAGAGTTAATACGGGACCCACCAGGTTCCCGTTGGCAATGGGTTAACTTTGTTGAGCAAAAGACTATGTTACTTTTACACATCAGAAAAAGAATAATGAATACAAAAGTATGTATAAAGGCAACTTCATAAATTGCAGAATTATCATCTAATTTGATGCATGCACAAGTTTACCAATGATACAAAGGATGAACAAGTTTACATTGAGAAATACCCATTTATAATCGCATATGATGAGCAGTATCAATATCATGACCGTATGCCGACTTTGTCTTATAAATGCGATATGATGTAGGGCATTTTAACTTTTAACTGGAGTAACAAAATTAGCATGTACATAAATACATCCACTTGGTGGAAAGCACTTTATACAAGATACACACATGAGCAATAAGAAAGATTACAAGTCTGCTTTTTCATGCAAAATGTTGTTACTAATATACAGAGGAACCTCACCATAACAAGATCCTTGGTACAAAAAAAATAAAAATGCCCTTGTTATAACAGGTATCACGCTCCACACTTACATTTTTTGTCAGTGGCCCAGTCGGGCCAGTGAAATCATTTCTACCCCTGTTCTGGTGGCCAGAAAGAAAAATTTACTGGCCCGAAAATGTTTTTCCATGAGTAAACTTTTTTTACTTTTCAAAATATCAAACATGTGATTATAGATGGAGCATAACATGGAAGAAAACAAGATTTTTCTAATTTTGTCATTGTCGGGTTAATATATCTGCAATTTCTGCAATTTCACTGGCCCTGTATATAAGTAGAAAAAACATGAAGCTACAATCAGGCTGGCATTTTAAGATAATGATGCAGAGCAAGTTTATTTTTGGACAACAGAAATATGTAACTACAAAACGATATACCATCAGCATTTCTCACACCTATAAAAAAACACAAAATATGGCATGGAAGCTTGCCCTGCTGTTTGAAGACCACCATATATGCCTCAAGGAAAATGCACAATGTGCGACGTACTTCTTTTCTGTAACCCTGGGGTGGATATTTTAGACGTGTTCGACTATAAAATAAATATAACAAAAAGAAATTTCAATCATTTTGCTCTGCTACTTCAACACCACTGTATCTAACATGGCTCCAAGACAATGCAGAATGTTTTTTATGTACTTCTTTGTTGTATTCCTTGGGTTGGATAATTTTGACATATTTGATAATAAAAGTGAGTCAAACCTGTGTATAGTGACCACCCAAAGGGAATCAAGAAAAGTGGCCACTGTAGACAGGTGATCTCTATAAACCGATTCCATAACATCAATGTTATAGAGCCTGCCTATAGAGGTCACCTGCAAGGGATCACTCTTGGTGCCCACTATAGGAAGGTTGGCTGCTATAGACAGGTGGCCCCCTAAGACGGGTTTGACTGTACATATTACAACAACAAACAAATAATCTGGCTTCGCTACTTGAACACCACCGTATCTAACATGGCTCCGAGACACTGCACAATGTTTGATGTCATCAGGACGTCGACTTGCTCTTCTAGATGGCGCTTGGGGTCCAGTTTGCCAACGTTCTTCACGGCCAGTTGCTCCGGTGTCATTTTATCCTCCTCCTCGACAGCCTGAAACATCAAAAGGGGGGGAAAATTATGCAATAATGTCAATTATGAACAATGAATAGTGATAAAATGGACAAAACAAAAACAGGACAGATAATATTAAGTTGCCTTTGCTACGAAAGACCAATGTAAACTTTCATCCAGAAGAAAGAGGTAAAGTGATAACAGTGATGTAAATAAATAACTAAATAAATAACTGAATGTGATAACAAAAGAAAGAGAAACGGAGGGGGGGGGGGGGGGGGGGGGGGGGGGGGAGGGGTGTTATAGCAGGGATTGCTATTTCAGAGTGCACCTGCATTACATCAATTGTAAAATAAAATTGGTTAAAGGGATCTAGTAACTTTGTTTGCAGTGCTAACTCATTGCACTGACTTTGTATACAGTTATAATCTTCCAGTGGATAATTAAAAATCCGAGCACTTCAATCGTAAATCTATTTTTAACAAAAGGGAAATTCCGAAATCCAAAACCTGTTCCATGCTTCTATTGGTAATACAAATAGAACGAGGTATGCAGGAACCACTAGAGTTCTTAGTAAGTTTGGTCAATGTCACTATAACCATTTCAAAAGAACCAACCATTACCAAGGACCTACCTTGTTGTAGACCTTGGCTAGCTTGAGCATCTCCTTGACCGACGACTCGTTCTGTTTACAGTGCTCATTGTAGTCCTTCAGTGTCAAACCATCCATCCAGCTCTTTTTGTGTAGATTCAGCAGCATCTGAAATTAAAAAAAGAAGGAATTTAACTTTACTTAGGTAAAGGAAATATACTGTTATATATTTATGTTCAATTGTTCTGTTTACAGTACTCATTGTAGTCCGTGAACGTCAACACATCCATCTAGCTCTTTTTGTGTAGATTCAGCAGCACCTGTAAAAAATCAAAGTGTAGGAAAGGAGTAATTTTAAATTACAACGTTGGTAATGTATTATATGATTCACTATTTCACTTGCTCAGATTTATACAGTGTTCATCGTAGTCCTTCAAAGTTAACACATCCATCCAGCTCTTTTTGTGTAGATTCAGCAGCATCTGAAATTAAAAAAGAAGGAATTTAACTCTACTTAGGTAAAGGAAATATACTGTTATAAATTTCTGTTCAATTGTTCTGTTTACAGTACTCATTGCAGTAGTCCTTGAACGTCAACACATCTAGCTCCTTTTGTGTAGATTCAGCAGCATCTGTACAAATCAAAGTGTAGGAAAGGAGTAATTTTAAATTGCAACGTTGGTAATGTATTTTATCTTTTACTTGCTCAGTTTAAAATGATCATTGTAGTCATTCATCTTCATCCAATCCATCCAACTCTGTCTTTTACATATTTAGCAGCAACTGAAAAGCAACGAGTAGGAGAAGAGTTAAATATACAGCTTTAGTATTAAATTTAAAAGCAATCATATTGTCAATCATATATGTTTTTGTTTTTTGTTCACTTTTTGACTTTTCAATGATCTTTGCAATCCTTCAGGGGCAGCTCATCCATCCAGCTCTTCTTGTGTAGATCTATTCAAAAGCATCTGTAAATCGATATGCAGAAAAAGGTGTTCAATTTACGCATTTGGTCAAACAAATAAATGAGAAAATATATCTTGATCATTTGTGACCGGCTATAGTAAAACCCTGCACTTGTCAGTAAAAATCCAAATGTAGATTTCTGTACCCCTTTAAAGGCCTTATCACAAGCTTTCATTTGATGCTACCAAATTGGTCAATAATTGGCGAAGATATGATTGTTTCAATTTTAAAATCATAAGTCTTTTACACACATTATGTGAACTTAAAATGCTTAATTTTTCAAAACATTAATTACCGACAAGTGCAGGGTTTTGCTATAGCCTGTCACATTTGTTCTGCTTACAGGCTTTCTTGTCTTTCTTTATTATAATTTATGCTTGCATCTTGGTCAAAACTAATCTGTTTGGGATCAAATTTTCACAGACGGATGATATTGAAGTTACAACGTTACCCTTAACCAGTTCTGGATTGGTCTCCAAAATACTTAGGCTGGGTCGCTTGGGTCTCTGGGGAATACATGTCATACCAAAATCAAAAGTCTTGAACAAGTTTATACATATAATTGTTGATTTCTATCCTTCAGGTTTATGTCAGGTTTATAATAGCTTCTGACCTCACAAGCAATGAAATCACGAGCAATTAAGAGGTTTCTGGGACGAATGCCGTCATAGGGTTTTCTATAGCTCAGTCGGTAAGAGCACCGGTCTAGCAATCCGGAGGTCTCGGGTTCGTATCCCGTTGGAATCCCATTTTCTTTGCTCATTTTTAATCACATTATATATTTCTAGTCAGTTTCTTTATATGTTTGAATTAACACATAATTATACTGAGATACTAGGCATGCATATGTTACCTTTTGTTCTAGCTCATTTTTCCTGTAGTTGATGGCGATGGAGTAGTAATGCCTGTTGAGGCCGTGGATCAGGGCTTGGATGGATGGCTTCTGCAAGTGGCCCAGGTTGGATGTGGTTTGCCTCGGCTCCTGACCTAGCACCATCATGTTGGGGTTGATCAGTCTGAACGCATCAATGACAACCTGGAAAAAGATCATTGAATAAAGAGTATTGTGTGAAAACATGTATTTTATTGCATTTAATTGGGAAAAGAAGTATGTTTAAAAAGAGTGATACATAAGAAAGTGTGATTACAAACTGATTTATCTCCAGACAAACATGCAGTGCTCTCTTTTCATGTCTGTTGTCAGTTTGATTACAATGACAGAGATACAAATATCTACCATTAGTTGATCATTTATAATATATACATTTATACTTTGTATGAGTTTTAACAAGCACAGCTTCTTCTCTTTCTAAAAGTGCCTCAAAACTCTAATTGTGTGTTGATATCAACCCCAGACAGCCAGCCACTAAACCAGAAATGAGAGTGATACCATCCAACCACCAACTCAAGATAAACTTGTAAATTCTCAGATATACCTCATAAAACTTGCCTTTCCTCGCTCTGTATTGGGTCCACCACTACAGCCACAAATAACTGCTCTTTCTGAGAGCCCCTCAAAACTGTATTGTGTGTTGTTATTAACCCCTACAACAAGCAGCCAAATCTGGGATGAGAATGATACCATCCCATGACCATATCAAGGAAAAACTGGTAAATCTTTTAGCTATCCCTCAAACAACTTACCTTTCCTTTGACGCTCTGTATGGGGTCCACCACTACGGCAACTGCTCTTTCTGATAGTGCCTCAAAGCTCTGTTGCGTGTTGATATCGACTCCTGACAACCAGCAGCCAAACCCAGGATGGGAGTGATACCATCCGACGACCATCTCGGGTCGGCCAGTCTGCTTCAACATATCCAGCATCTTGGCCTGGAAGACTGGGTCGACAGCCTCGACACTCACACCCTAAAAAGCAAGTATTAATGATGATAAATGATGAGAGTTTATTCAATGCTATAAATTCACTTCGTTGCCTTGCCTTGCCTCTGGCAAGTAAAAACAAGATTTTGTTTCCTTCCAGTGGCCCGAAACCTTAATCCGGTAGCCCCCTAAAAGAAAAACATTACACATTCTGTTATATTTGGTTGCGCATTTGGGCCAAAAGAATTAAGCATCAAAGCAATTTGGTGGCCCGAAGCTAATTTTTTAGTCGCCCCGGGCCAGCAGACCTGTGCTAAATTAAAATATGCATTTTTACAGACGTATAACACTACTACAGAAAACTGATTCTCATAATTATCATCAAAAGTATCATCTATATCCAGGGCTATCAATCAAGTTTATCATCATTTTCATTAAACATCGTCATCTTTGTTTTGATGGGCAATTTCCAAATAAAGTCTACAAAATGGCTCAGATATGATGCGCTTTAAAACTGAAAAATGAAATGTCGTAATCTGCAACAGTTTACTGGTACTCTTTTCATTTTGGTGAGCTATTGGTTTCTTCCTTTTTTATAATTATTTTGAAGGGGAGGGGCCATTGTGAGCACCATGCATTCTTTTGTTTCAATGTAAAAAATCCCCTACCAAATATGTTCACATAACTTACCGTTCCAGACTGTGGCATAGCAAAGACATCGATGACTCTGACGGTGTAGTCATCCACAAACTCTCCCAACATCAGACCCATAACCTCCATGGGAACTCCCGCTCTTCCATGCTTCAACATCTGCAAACAGTGGATAATAATAAAGGTTAATTAATCTAAATCTGCTTAAACAACATGTATGCTCGAGACATTAAGAATACGGTATGTAAATATTTATTCATAATATCACAAATGTAAATAGTACGCAGGCTTACAATTTACAAACATACATACATACTGCTGGTGAATTTTACATTCTAAGAATTAAAACAATTAATGTTTAATAAGCATTAATAATAACTTCAGAGAGAACACAACACCAGGGCTTTCCATAGCTCAGTTGCCAGAGCACCTGTCTATTTTTTATTTATTTTTTATTTTTTTTACAGAGAGAGTGAGAGGAAGGGGTTCTTTAAATTCAATTCATGGTTTTAGCAATTGTAATTACTCACCTTGAGGAGGGCAAGAGATGAGATGTAGACCTGCTCCGCTGTGTCGACCACGGGTCCATCGCTGGGTGTGCTACCCTGGCCCAATCCCGGCATACCACCGCCTAATCTCAGTAGTCTGTCCATACTGTTAGCCTAGGTCTGTTTCTGTTCAATAAAACAAATAAAAACAATGAATTCATAGATAAGATCAGTTCAAAAGAAAGTTCTTATTTTTACGACATCAGGGCCGTCACTGGGTGTGCTATCCTGGCCCTATCCCAGCATACCACCGCCTCATGGTCAGTAGTCTGTCCATACTGTTAGCCTAGGTCTGTTTATGTTCAATAAAAAAAATATATAAAAAAAAATTTAAAAACCTAACCCCAACCACAAACCACACATATTAAGAAATACATCATAGATAAGATCAGTTAAAAAGAAAGTTCCTATTTTGTCAACATCAGGGCCATCACTGGGTGTGCTATCCTGGACCTATCCCAGCATACCACCGCCTAACCTCAGTAGTCTGTCCATACTGTTAGCCTAGGTCTGTTTCTGTCAAATACAAAGAAGAAAAACATTAAATCAATAGATAGGTTCAGTTCAAAAGAAAGAACAAAATGTGATATTTGATGGTTTTGCTCAAATGCAATCCAAAATTCTAGCACTTCCTAAACTGTGATCATGAGTTGTTGACAAGGGTACTGAGTATGCTGCCCTGGCCCAAACCCGGCAAACCACCACTTAACCTCAGTATCCATATTGTTAGCCTAAGTCTGTTTCCTGTCAAATACAAAGAAGAACAATGTTCAGTTCAAAAGAAAGAGCAAAAGCGACATTTAATGATTTTGCTCGCATGCAATGATTGCAATCCAAACAATTTGGCATTCTCTTCGAAGACATGCCCACGACTTGGCATGCATGACTAAAAGAACAGATGCGCTATACAAATTGCATAGCATGGGTTCTTTTAGTCATGCATACCAAATCGTGGGCACGTCTTCAACGAGAATGCCAACAAATTTTGTTCATGATCAAACTAAATCCTCCTTCAATGTCAAAGTAGGACCGAGTCTGAGGGTATTTAATGCCTAATTGACACTAATCCACTCTTTTTTTTCTAGAAACCAACATTTAAAAAAAATATAATAATATTTCAAAGAGAAAATTTATTGTAAAAATGAAATGTATAGTTGAACTAAATAACTAATGCAATATAAATATGATTTTCCATGAATCATATATTCGCAGCCTATTCGCAGCTGCTCTGCACCTCAGGCCTCTGATCTGCTCAGTTATCTCTTAAAATTTGAAAGAAAAAGACGGCCAGCGCCACACATACATGTAGCTAGGTACATTACCATAGCGTTTTGCGGAGATCAACCTCTTCTGCCTGGTGCACTATCCAACACAAAGATATTTTTTGTCGGCCAATTCCTCCCTCCGTTTACCAGCAAATTAAAAAATTTGATCCACAATTCATTTACTTTGATAATAAGTACAGACTCTGTTGTTTTGAAGACCGCAAAATGTAGGGAAAAAATGATTATTTCCCATCCTTTTCCTTAGTTTACCGACGCGTCCTAAAACACAGCGTTCAACTGTTGAACGGTACAGTGTACGAATGGGCGGTATGCTTATATCCAGCATATTAGCATAATTGCGTGTAAATGGTCCAACTGATTTGACCATTTACTTTAGTATATTTTGTAGATGTGGCCAGCGCCACACATAGGTTCATTACAATAGGCTTGTGCGGAGATCAACCTCTTCCGCCCGCTGCACTATCCAACGGAAACAATTTTTTTGTCGGCTGATTTCTCCCTCAATTTACCAGCAAATGCAAAAAAACTTTTGTTTATGTGATCCACAATTCATATACTTTGATAATAATTACCGACTTTGTTGTTTTGAAGACCGCAAAATGTAGAAATAAAATGATTATTTCACGTCCGTTTTCCTTACCGATGCGTCCTAAAACACGCCGGTCAACTGTTGAACCGGCAACAGTGTACGAATGGCTGGTATGGTATTGTTATCTCCAGTGCATTTGCATATATTGCGTGTAAATGGTTCACCTGAGTGAACCATTTACTTTGTAGATGTGGCCAGCGCCAGTTCACCATTATTTTGGAAATGGCGCAGCCAACAATTTAACAAAACAAATAATTAATACATTGAATTGATTTATTTGATTTCAACATCAAATCAGAAAGACAGAACACATGATCAACTTAAGCCTTTAACTTAAGAATCAAGTTCAAGATAAAGCAAATTCAACTTCAGTAATAATCAAATGTCATACTCATAATTTATGTCATAATCACATTTCTTTCTATTTCAAAATCAAAAATCAAAATCAAATCAGAAAATAAAAATAAATAACATAAATTCATTGTGAATTGAAGTTATAGTTATACTCAAAATGAAAATGCTGCATAGATTTCCTTTCACTGATGAATAAGAGTTGAAGTTCTACCTAAACAACTTCAACAGATTTCTACAAACAATATGGTTGCGTTGAATAGACTTTTAAATTCCTGTTGTGCTATAGACACAGTATACCTACGTCAAAAGTCAGTAGGTGGGACCATTGTATAAATTTAAGTGACAAAGCAATTTTTTCGATCGATCATTATTGACCGTAGTATCACACGTTTAGAACAAAGAAAACGTAGTCGGGTCCATTTCAATACAAACATGATGAAAATATTGTAGAAAAGCAAGATTTTATTTTTAAAAGTCTTAATTTTACCTCTAATTTTGCTTCAACTTTCAGTTCAAGTGGCGAGTGAGTCGAGTAGATCGTGATGCAAAAATGTATAGCGCCATCTATCGAAATATACTTTCGAGTGTTGCACATTTTTCGGTACGGTGCCAGGGGTATTTTTATAAAAAAATAAAACAATTGCATAAGATGTGCCCCCATCAGTCCGACCACCGCGGGCTGTCTGACCAGTCTATCTCCATCCTCCAGTGACAAGGCAGGCCCGAGTGGGGGGGGGGGGGGGGGGGGGCGTTGGGTGCGTATGCAGAACCCAATAGTAATAATCAAATGTCATACTCATAATTTATGTCATAATCACATTCTTTCTATTTCAAAATCAAAAATCAAAATCAAATCAGAAAATAAAAATAAATAACATAAATTCATTGTGAATTGAAGTTATAGTTATACTCAAAATGAAAATGCTGCATAGATTTCCCTTTCACTGATGAATAAGAGTTGAAGTTCTACCTAAACAACTTCAACAGATTTCTACAAACAATATGGTTGCGTTGAATAGACTTTTAAATTCCTGTTGTGCTATAGACACAGTATACCTACGTCAAAAGTCAGTAGGTGGGACCATTGTATAAATTTAAGTGACAAAGCAATTTTTTCGATCGATCATTATTGACCGTAGTATCACACGTTTAGAACAAAGAAAACGTAGTCGGGTCCATTTCAATACAAACATGATGAAAATATTGTAGAAAAGCAAGATTTTATTTTTAAAAGTCTTAATTTTACCTCTAATTTTGCTTCAACTTTCAGTTCAAGTGGCGAGTGAGTCGAGTAGATCGTGATGCAAAAATGTATAGCGCCATCTATCGAAATATACTTTCGAGTGTTGCACATTTTTCGGTACGGTGCCAGGGGTATTTTTATAAAAAAATAAAACAATTGCATAAGATGTGCCCCCATCAGTCCGACCACCGCGGGCTGTCTGACCAGTCTATCTCCATCCTCCAGTGACAAGGCAGGCCCGAGTGGGGGGGGGGGGGGGGGGGGGGGGGGCGTTGGGTGCGTATGCAGAACCCAATAGTAATAATCAAATGTCATACTCATAATTTATGTCATAATCACATTCTTTCTATTTCAAAATCAAAAATCAAAATCAAATCAGAAAATAAAAATAAATAACAAATTCATTGTGAATTGAAGTTATAGTTATACTCAAAATGAAAATGCTGCATAGATTTCCCTTTCACTGATGAATAAGAGTTGAAGTTCTACCTAAACAACTTCAACAGATTTCTACAAACAATATGGTTGCGTTGAATAGACTTTTAAATTCCTGTTGTGCTATAGACACAGTATACCTACGTCAAAAGTCAGTAGGTGGGACCATTGTATAAATTTAAGTGACAAAGCAATTTTTTCGATCGATCATTATTGACCGTAGTATCACACGTTTAGAACAAAGAAAACGTAGTCGGGTCCATTTCAATACAAACATGATGAAAATATTGTAGAAAAGCAAGATTTTATTTTTAAAAGTCTTAATTTTACCTCTAATTTTGCTTCAACTTTCAGTTCAAGTGGCGAGTGAGTCGAGTAGATCGTGATGCAAAAATGTATAGCGCCATCTATCGAAATATACTTTCGAGTGTTGCACATTTTTCGGTACGGTGCCAGGGGTATTTTTATAAAAAAATAAAACAATTGCATAAGATGTGCCCCCATCAGTCCGACCACCGCGGGCTGTCTGACCAGTCTATCTCCATCCTCCAGTGACAAGGCAGGCCCGAGTGGGGGGGGGGGGGGGGGGCGTTGGGTGCGTATGCAGAACCCAATAGTAATAATCAAATGTCATACTCATAATTTATGTCATAATCACATTCTTTCTATTTCAAAATCAAAAATCAAAATCAAATCAGAAAATAAAAATAAATAACATAAATTCATTGTGAATTGAAGTTATAGTTATACTCAAAATGAAAATGCTGCATAGATTTCCCTTTCACTGATGAATAAGAGTTGAAGTTCTACCTAAACAACTTCAACAGATTTCTACAAACAATATGGTTGCGTTGAATAGACTTTTAAATTCCTGTTGTGCTATAGACACAGTATACCTACGTCAAAAGTCAGTAGGTGGGACCATTGTATAAATTTAAGTGACAAAGCAATTTTTTCGATCGACCGCGGGCTGTCTGACCAGTCTATCTCCATCCTCCAGTGACAAGGCAGGCCCGAGTGGGGGGGGGGGGGGGGGGGGGGGGGGGGGGAGGGGGGGGGGGCGTTGGGTGCGTATGCAGAACCTTCCCCTACCCCCCCCCCCCCACCCCCCCCCCCCCCCCAACCCTACACATTTAAACCAGTAGTCTCGGTCTCGATGGACACCCCCTTGAACACTTTTTGGCTACGGGCTTGCAAGGGTGGTGGAGAATAATTATGCTCAACCTGCATCTAATAAAACAATTAGATAATTAGTATTCATAAAAGAGACAAATCAAACATTTCTAGTAATTGCAGTTCTGGCAAGGTCAAACTGCATTTTAGGAACTTAACTTGTAAGTTTTAACTTAATGATATTTTCTTATGGCAGAACACTAATTATAAAACGGTTATAGGGCTGTTTTCAATAAAAAAAACATGTTAATACAAGAGGGTGCCCTCCATGACACATGGAACTTTGAAACCATTTTTTAATTAAAAAAAACTATCTGAATGTGATGTATCAATAGAGAGATAAGGGAAATACAAAGCCACTTTGATATACATTTAATTATTTCAAAAATAATGTGAAGGATTTATAATAATTCTATTTAATTATCGTATAAATGTAGTGGGTCCTTATACGTGACGAACGACTGGATTGAATGAACTTTTTGTGAAATTGGTCGACAATAGACGAACTTGAAGTAATTTTTGGCATTGGCACGTTCTCGACTGTCTTCTCGGGACGAAATTGAGGGACAAATTGATCTAATTGAATAACAAAAGTGTTAAACTTGGACGGGAAAACCCTATACTAGAAGCAAGGAACTATAGATTTGTTACTAGATCATGCCCCCGATCATGTAGAAATTGTCATTTTTGACGATCGGGTAACATTACCTACGTCTTATAAGACATTCATAGCCAAATGGTCAACATTTTTGCACATAATGTGCCAAACTAGAAATGGCCCTTCTTATTTTCTTTAATTTGTTGTGATTTATTTAACGAACATTATGTTCAGGTCATTAGACTAGAGTGAGGTTTTATGGAACATTATCTTGTTTCTGGTCTACCGTATTTTAAATTTGTTTGATTTATTTATTTTATTTATTTATTTATTTATTTATTTTTTTTTTTTTGGGGGGGGGGGGGTGGATTATGTGAAATTGTATAATGTATAATGGAGTATGATTGTATATTATTGTTATACACAGTTCTTTGAAATATATAACATTTGAAAACACACAACATTGTATCTATATGCACATCAATTTCGGCCTACAAATCTTCTGGACGATCTTCGGACCATCAAAATAACCTTGTTATTTCTGAAGTAAGTAATGATTCAAAATACTAGTAATACAAAAAGAGCTAGTAATGGCAAAATTACCTCTTTACAAGATTTGTTTTTGAAATATACACTGTATATCAGAGCTCCCTTTAACGAGGTTCTACTGTAGTAGAAATACCAATATGATGACTTTTCATTGTTCTACCAGTTTCAGATTAGACTAGTATAATCATTTGCCAACTATTTCCAAACAGTTGTTGCAATTTTATAGCTAAGGTACATTTACAAATAGGCTGTATCAAATATTTGTTGATATAAAGGGTTGATTGTTATAATCTAAGCTAATTGCACATAGAAGCTTAGCATGAATTTGTTTATGTCAGATGAAAGAAGTGTTGAAATTTGTACATGTATAATAAATTATTAAAGGCATATATGCGTGGGTTATTAGACGCGTGGATCCATCTTGCGCACTTTTACGCACGGTATGTAATCCCCTTTGGCTCAGTTATAAGTAGCGATCGCAAACTGTCCCGGCTTCCGAATACCCGAGTAAAAAATGCATACAAAATAGTCGCGTTCGGAATGTTTGTACTAGTCGAATGGAGATCCATCAGAGATGTTTACGAGCGAAAATATCACGTAACACGCTTAACCGCAAATACTTCAAAGCGCCGCTGTTTGATGTCTTAGGTGATAGCGTGAGAAATTCTTGCTGCATGCAATTTCATAAGAAGGCCCGTGTTCAGATATTTCGAAGCACCGCTCTTCGATCGATCCAACACATATCGTGAGTTTACCTCGAGAGATTACGGTGGAGTCGAGTTGGAATTTGCTGACTACCCTTTATAACCCACGCATATATGCCTTTAAGTAAGTTTATAGACAGTCTGCAATACATGTGAACCCAAGAGGAAAATGTGCATTTTACGTACCGGTAGGTGAATATATTATTTCTGGTCGCTAGTTTCAATTTAACTAGGATTAGGGTTTGGGTTGGCTTTAGGTTTTTTTCATATGTACTAAATACAACCAATAGACCGCTTCTGTAATGTATGCAAATAATATGCGTATTACATAAGACTCTCCGTTGGCAAGCTTAACAATAGTAACTAGGTCCGGCAAGCTAAGTTTGCCGGAGCTTGCCGGACATACGCATACTATTTGCATATATTACAGAAGCGGTCTATTTAAGCCCTAACCCCAATCCTTAACTCGTAAACTAACCCAATTTTGAGGACTAGACTTGAATCTAGTCTATGAATATACAATTAGGCTTGGCCTAGTTCTCTGCCTGAACATATAGCAACCGCAAATAATAATATCCACCTAAAGTTCCAATTTGCCAATTATGTAAAACTAAAAACAAAATACTCAGAGAAGCAAAGATATTGCTATATTATTACAAAATAGTATTTTAATACCAAGTTACAAGAAAGAAGTTGAAAATGCACAGTAAATTATGTACAGTGAAACCTTATTATAATGAGCACTTACTTGGGTCCATCAAATTTACCTCAAAATACCAGATATCTTGTTGTATCAGGGCTTAAAAATACACAAAAATAGAACCTGGACATGTGAAATTATCTCACTATATCTGGTACCTCGTTTTAACATAGCTCGTTACAAAAATGTTCCACTGTATTACATTAACTGATAGGCTACATGTACTCTGACATGATTTTCATAATAAAACAATCTCAAAGGCGAAATACATTTGAATGTCCTTTGTATAGAGAACATCATCACACACTTACATAACTTTTGATGATGAGGGCAACTATTACAAATTGACCCTGGAAATTGCAACATGCATAAATGGAAGTGCATTTTGGGCAGAAACATTCATGAAAATGTTATATACAGCATATAATTATGTGACCGGCTATAGCAAAACCCTGCAGTTGTCAGTAAAAACCAAAATGTAGATGTTCATACCATTAAAAAGGCCTCATCACAAGCTTTCATTTGACACTTTGTTCTAAATAATTGGTCAATAATTGGGAAAGATATGACCGTTTCAATTGTACAAACATAAGTCTTTTACATACATTATGTAAATGCCCATTTATTCCAAACATGAATTACAAGTGCAGGGTTTTGCTATAGCTAGTCACATATATTTAAGGTAACAAAAAGTACTGCTTCTCTTGTTTTTGTTGTTGGGGAGGGGGGGAGGGGGGGAGGGGGGAGGGGGGAGGGGGGTGGTGATAGTAAAATTAATTTCACATGCAACCAACCAAAACTAAGGAGTAAGGATTTATAAATGAAAAAGATTTCCCTCTTATTGAAAGCTTTCATACTTGTAACACTTTATTTTGATTAATTTTGTATTCTCCTGGGTACCTATGTCACGAGATTGATTCCATAGTGGAATGAAAGTTCAACTGTTATTTTAAATTATGACAAATATTTATGTTAAATCATACAAATTACACTTTTTATTATTTCAACAATATTCACGAAGGCTATACTACAGTACAACATTTTGTTTTTACGTCATGCATACAGTTTTACCAGTTTCTTGTTTTTGGATGAATGAGAACATAGATAAACGTATAAA
This sequence comes from Echinarachnius parma, assembly GCA_037951105.1. Lineage (NCBI taxonomy): Eukaryota > Metazoa > Echinodermata > Echinoidea > Clypeasteroida > Echinarachniidae > Echinarachnius > Echinarachnius parma. The sequence continues at coordinate 12,443 of JBAMJV010001323.1, read as the reverse complement.
TTGGTCAAATGGAAAATAATTGGTGAAATTAAATTTCAGTTTTTGAAGAAGAACAAAAAAAAACTCTAGCCCTAGGCTACCTCAGGATTTGTAATCATAGAAAACAAATGGAAAAAGGAGATGTACATGTAGCTAGAAAGAAAAAGCAACCTGGCCACCATTGTTTCATGCATAATTGTGTGCAGTCGTTTCTTCTTTATACAGCATGCAAGCCTCCACCAAAAATAGAATATGGTAGATTAACAAATGAATTGATAAAAGGTTACCATTTGTGACCGGCTATAGCAAAACCCTGCGCACTTGTCTGTAATTCATGTTTTGAAGGAATTGGCATTTTAAGTTCACATAATGAAAATCTACATTTTGATTGTAATCGACAAGTGCAGGGTTTTGCTATAGCCGGTCACATTTATTAGAATCAAAATTCTTTTATTTACAGAGTACAAAATGGGAGAAATAAAAGCATCTATAGAGATTAGTTCTTTGTTTAGGGTGCCTTCACCATAATTAGATAAGAGTACAATACAAACAGGAGCATTTTAAAAGCACTTCTTCATTTTTTGCTCAGAGATTGGTTCTGTGTGTAGGCTGCCTCGACTGCGTTCATCATGGCACCACGGACCCCGCTCTTCTCTAGGGCGTGCACCCCCCGTATGGTAATCCCACCGGGGGAACAGCAAGTGTCTTTTATCTGACCGGGATGTTTGCCACTACCCAAGAATATAGCCTGCCAGTTCCCTGGGTAAAGCGTGGTTCAATATGCGGTAGAACAAATAATAAAATGTATGATAAACAAACCCCTTCACAATGTCTCAAACATATTGGTACATTTTTTTTGTTTACTCGTTTGCTGTTTTCCTGAGCAGTTGTTATTTGTTATTTGAATCAGATTTAGAAATTGTTTTTCACCTTTTTACCCACAATGATTAGTTCCTTGGTTTAGGAAGAACTGTCTTCTCCAAACATAGATAATCCTTTTTTATACAGAACATAAAAGACAAATTGTTATTTTTTTCATTTTTTGCTGAGGGATTGGTTCTGTGTGTAGGATGCCTCCACTGCGTTCATCATTGCACCGCGGACCCCGCTCTTCTCTAGGGCGTGCACCCCCCGTATAGTTGTGCCCCCGGGGGAACACACTGAATCCTTGATCACCCCCGGGTGCTTGCCACTCTCCAAATACATCTTGCCCGTTCCCTGGTAGCAGAAAGAGAACAAAATATGGAACGATAATTATGATACGGTGAGAGCATGATGATGAAATTGAAAAACATTATAAAGGATTTTAAAGAACTTGCATAATTACTAGGTAAAGCTTTCTAAAGCTAGGAAGCAGAAAGAGAAACAAATATGGACAAATAATTCTGATGTGGTGAGAGCAATATGATGAAAAACATTATAAAGGATTCTAAGGAAATTGCATGATTACTAGGTAAAGCTCTAAGTAGCACTATGTTGTACTGTTGTTTTGAAAAGAACTGTTAAGAAAGAGAGAAATAGGTAGGAGTGGATAGATGAGGAAAAGAGAATTCTTTCGCAAAATATTAGTTCTGCAAAAAAACAGTAGAGAGATTATTCTTTCTTGGAGTTCTAAAAAGAAATGTGAGAAATAATCATTGATGGTCTCAAAAACTACATAGAAAATAAGCAAAATTAGTTTTACATCATTAATATTTGTCATGTTATTTTTACTTTAGAAAATTGGTAGCTTATACTGGCTGATTGGTTATTAGTTTTTACAATGTTCAATCAATTATGATCATTATTTAAGTCTGGGGCCACCTTTTATAGTCATCATCCGAGAGACGCGACCTATAAATATGCAGGTTTCAAACCGGGGTAGACTTGTGTGAAGAGAAGAGCACTAACCAGTAGACACCTCTGCACAATTTATTTTATTTTGTGGCCTTACCCAATGCTCAAAATTAGCACAGGCACGCTGGCCCGGGGTCACTCAAATTTACCTTTCGGCACCCAAATTTCACCACTGCTAAATTCTATTGGCCCGAAATGGGCGACCAAATATAACAGAATGTTAGTTTTGGGGGCCATGAGATTCAGGTTTCGGGCAACTAGAATTTGAACAATTTTTCTCATAATTGCCCGACTGTGCCACTGGGCAAAAAAAAGAAGAAGTTCATTTCTAGCGCTGACTTACCATTAGCGTGATTGCTGCGGCTTGCATCGCCATCTCACGAGGGAGCCCCATATTCACGGCTCCGTCAGCCAGGCCCTCCATCACCATAGCCATCTAGAAAATAATCATAATAATACAATAAATCATGAAATGTTTTTCATTACAGCGCCTAATATGATTAATAATCATCTCCAAGTGCTTCAAATTATCGTTGTCAATGCCCAAAATTATTAGCACAGGCCCAGGGTCACTCAAAATTATGTTTGGGCCACCTAATTCTATTATAGAATGGGTTGATAAATCCCTGCAATCTGATTGGTTGAGAGCAAAATTTGTGCAGACAATTAATTGTACTGGATGCATGAAAAGTCATGCGTCCGGTAAAAAAATCATGCGTCCGGTAAAAATTTCATGCGTCCGGTAAAAATTTCATGCGTCCGGTAAAAAATTTCATGCGTCCGGTAAAAAAATCATGCGTCCGGTAAAAAATTTCATGCGTCCGGTAAAATTATTTCATGCAGCCGGTAATTTTTCTAATTTTTAATTTTTTGACTTTTTGGGGGGCGTAACAATGCCCATTCTATAAAACAGATGATGCGCAAGTTTATTTCGTGGGTCGGTGGAATTGTTTGCACGCGGTAACTATGGAAACTAGTCTAAACCCACTCGGCTTCGCCTCGTGGGTTTAACAGTTCCATAGTTACCTTGTGCAAACAATGCCTACCGACCCACTCATACCTGCGCATCATTTGTATATTGATGCTTAATTCCACTGGCCCACATGGGCAACCAAATCAGAATTGTTACATAAGTACAGCTCTGGTCAAACTGAATGTTAGTGTTCTGAAACTTGTAAGACATCATTAAAAACTAAAAGTTATTACTCAACCAAGCTTGAATGGTAGAAAAACGTATAAATTACTAACTAAGTTAGTAGGCCGTTTTCATTAAATAAGCAGCAGTTAACACAAGAGGGCTTCCCAGAGGCACTTGAACGTTTCAACAATTTCTTAGAACAAATTGCAAATGTGGTGCTTGGTTAAAATAATGATTCAATAGAGAGATCACCAAGAACAAATCAAAATCCACATTAAATTGGTATATTTTTGAAAATTTGAAGGCATGTTATAAAAGTTAAGTTACAATCATATCATTTAAACTGTTACTGAACTGAATTTGACCCAACAAAGTGCACTCTGTCTTTAAAGGGATAGATCTAGTAACTATGTTGACATGTACAAAAAAGTGATGCGTGGTTAATCAAATGTGTATTGGTGTGGTCTGATATGTCCAGAAAGTAATGTGTGAAAATTTCAAGTTATTTAAATGTTATTTGGCCGAGAAATGAGCAAAAATGCAAAGTGATATTCATTTACTCATTGCACATTTACTTTGTACACGGCAGAAAAGGTAGATAATTTCATATCCGAACACTTCAATCGTAAATATCTTTTGAACGAAATGGAAATTTGAAAAAGCGAAACCTGTCCCATGCTTTTATTGTTAATACGAAAACAAGGTATGAGGGAACCGCTAGAATTCCAATTGGATTTTGAGGATCTGGACAATGTTACAAGTCCCTTTAAAATCACATGATTTGTGAAATTGTTTCTTGAAGCGCCCTCTAAACCAAAACTGTACTATCCCTTTAATGAATTTCTTTGTTCTGGGGCATCCGGATTCAGTTTTGGGGCAACTAATATCTGAACAGTCCTTGCTTTTACTAGCCTGACATTGCCACAAGGCAAACATGTTAATTTCTAGCATTGCTGTCTTTAAAAGAGACATGCTCTCCAAACAACTCACCCATGCAACACCAGCACCCGTTGTAGAGCTGAGGATTTCTAGGAATTTGTCAGTTGTAACCACAAACTCTGATATATCCTTCATCAAATTGGCAACAGTAGTCATGTCTTCGCCCGTAGCATGGGTCCCCGGAACAACCGAGATGTGGCCAGCGCAGACAGAGACGGCGACATTCGGCATCGTTCGAACAAAGCGGGTTCCAGGAGGAAGAAACTGTAAGCAGGGATAATTAAAATAATGAGCATTTTTTTTTATAAAGCACATTTAAGAATGGGCTATAAATAGAAAAAAGGAGACAGAGAAACAAAATCAAAAGATCGAGGCATGACAAAAATACACAATTGTGATTCATATTGGGATTTCTCATTGGAATGATGGCAGCATTGTGCAAACACAGCAGCTCCGAGAGCTAAGGGCAGGGTGGAAAAAGTTATTATGATTTATATCTGGATTTCTCATTCAGTTTATCTGAGTTGAAATGATATTGACTTTATGAAGTAGAAATAAGTATTTTCTAGGAGTTTTTTATTGATGTATAAAATAATTAAGACCTTTCTTTAACAAAAAAAAAACCCTCTTACAAAAAACATTGTTACTAGGGTGCCCCCCCCCCCAGAAAAAAAAACACAACACATTCCAATACTATGGGTATAAAATGACTCAATCAGGATTTTTTTTACTGACAAGTGATAAAAAGATCAGCCATTTTTGTAAAGCCATTTTCATTAAAGGGCACTTTTGGTTACACAATGTTGGGTTTCAAATTTGACCCAATTCGCTTTAAAAATGCTTTAAAAGTAGAAACTTCTCCTTTTAATATCAAGAGGTAAAATTTGTGACTCAAACCTGTTCGTGAATCTCAACAGAAAGACCGGCGACAACAGACAACACCAGGTGATGCGGACCGAACGGAAGGGGCGGCAGCACATCCTTGCACTGGTAGGGCTTGCAGGAAATTACCACGATGTTACACGACTGGACCAGCTCTGCGTTGTCGTTTGTTGTTGCGATGCCCATTGCCTGCAAGCAATCATGGAAAATCACAATTGATTTCTTTGAGAGTTTGAGGGCTACTCAAGTAATAATAATAATAGGTTTGACTTATCTAGTGCCTAAAATGATACATATCATCTCTACGCACTTAACATTATTATTACCTTGGTTAAAGGAAGCCAGTGCTCATTGTGTGCACCATCTCCACTCTCGGCATGAAAATAGCTCTCTTTTTATGAGGGCTCTTTTTCTTGATTTTCAGGGGCTCTTTTTGTCATGTCTGGCCAGACTGGGGCTAACTCACCATGAGCCTTTGCATAATAATTTAATTCACACTGACAATTTAGGTTATTCAAACTTTCTCATTTAGCCAACGACTCTTCGTATTCTAGAGGAAATCGCAACGATAATGCAAGATTTCTTCGCTAACATGAGAAAGAAAACAAGAAAGTTGTATATTTAGAATTGCATCATTTCCAAAATTAGGCCTATACCTTTTAACTCGGCAGTTTAATCTTCAACATGAATTACCTTTAGCTTGGTTAGATTTCTGTTGCTTGGAGCACTAGCCATTAGCTGACTTGGTGTTACAGTTTCTACCAAAAAAAGAAAAACAATAATTAATTCAAATTTGAAGAATGATAAAATTCAACTATTGTCGGATTTATCATTGACCATCATTAGTAACTTCAGAGTCTGAATCAATTTGACATTATTGTCATATCCATCAACATCATTATCACTTTTAAAATAATCATCATCACCATTATCAATCTTCATCACCATCACCACCACCACCACCACCACCATCGTCATCACTATCACGATGATCGTCGGTCAATCATTATCATTATCATCAGGGCTGACAGCACTTGCCCACTTGCCCAGGGCAAGTAGAAGTTAGTGTCGGACAAGTAAAATTTCATAAATTGTCTAGTTTGGTAACTTTGATGGCCCAATTGGGCAACTGACTTTTACGTTCAACTAGGAGAGAAAAAATTTAATTTCTTATGTTTAAAACTCATCTAGAAACAAACACAAAATATGCCAAGCAGATCCAGTTATCTAGCACAATTAATTTTTCTTTTTGTTTTACCTTGATGTTTTTGCGGGCAAGTACATTTTCTGCTAACTTGCCCGAATGGACAAGTAGAAAAAAAAAGATTGTGTGGAGGCTTGTCATCATCATTGATCATCATCATCAATCATCAGTTCAATGATTTGTGGAAAATAAAACAAACACAAATTAAAGGGATAGTAAGTAATGGTATAGAGTGCGCTCCAAAAATAAATTATTTTGTGAGGTATGAGGAAAGCTAATCTGTGTAGGAATCACAAAAACACATAATTCTAGAAACAAAACAAAACCAATCTATTTTTTTGTAATTTTTTTAATGTACATGTGTATACAAGTTTTAGCAGGGAAAAAATATTCATTTTTCGGGGACTACTTTTCAAGCTTGCCTGCAGTGCAAATAAAATAACACTCTAAAATTTGTTTTGCATTGAACTCTATGCAAATTTACGGGGGTTCTTTTTTTGCATTTTCAGGGGGGCCAATTTGCCCCTACCAGAGCCCCCGTGTATTTTTTTCACTGTGTTTTGGTTACTAACTTTTAGGTTGACCTGTACTATCCCTTTAAATTTCATCCTGCTAATACTTACTAGCTCTTAACCAGCCATCAATGATCCCCTGGGCCATAGATCCAGCTCCGATGAAGCCAATTTTCAAATGTCCAGCCATCTTGACAAACTTGTTTCAAAATATCGAGTCCAAGATCAAGTTGTTGACTTCTTCTTCATTCACGTCAGCAAAGACAAAGTCATGGAAGGAACTGTAAAATAGCAAGATGAATACAAAAATAATCATTACTAGTCTTGTCAGCTCAGTGCCACATATGGCACGCCGTTTGTCCAATAATGCCGATAAACGATAAACACTGTTTATCGCCGATAAACGGAGTTTATCGAGCGATAAACGATGTTTATCGACCCGAGAAAAACTATGCCAACTGATAAACACTGTTTATCAACCGATTCACATAGTTTTTGCGAAAAAAATATGTTTATCGATCGATAGACAGTGTCTATCAGAAAAAAATATGTGTATCGCCGATAAACAGTGTTATTCGCAAAAAACTATGTTTATCAGTCGATAAACAGTGTTCATCACTCAATAAACAGTGTTTATTCGTTCAACAGTTGATCGCTGTGTTTTAGGAACCTTCGCTACAGCAAACTGACTGGAAATAATAGTTTTTTTGTCCACATTTTGCGCTCTTCAAAACAACAGAGTTGGTATTTTTGGTAATTATTATCAAACTATATGAACTGTGGATCACATAAAATATGATTATAAAAGTTTTTTTTAATATTTGCTAGAAAACCTAGAGCTAGACGCTATGATTGAATCATGATTGCCGTCCGCCATGAAATGTAAGAACACCGTAATCCACACCAATCTGTGGATTACGGGAATTCAGGTACTGGCAGTTGTAAAGTCACGAAAATTCGAATTTTTGCGAGAATTTTGTAGTTTTATTGAAATATTTAGGGGTAGTATGATATATTAAAGTGATACAGGTAAAGCGCTTAACTCCACGAAAAATACTTGGAGCTTCCTCGTTTCTCTTCTGCCATGTTGTTTAGCTAATGGTAAGAGAAGAATAAAATAGGGTTAGATTTTTTCAAATGTTCCTTTAGTATGAAGATATTTATCATTGAAAATCATTATTTCAAAAGCGTTGCTAACGCTTTTGATAAAAAGTACAACTGCCGTAGCTGAACACGTCCGGCCAGCATGCGTGGGAAACCTTCCCGACCAGACTGTTGAGCCGAGCGCGCGCAAATTCCATGATGATGAATTCCGTACCGTATGTATACATGGGTGCGGATATTGTCAAGATCAAACGGATGATTATCTACGGCAGGCCATCAGTAAAATATGAACTCAATATTCGTTTTTTTCACTAGGTAAACAGTGTTCGTTTTCTTTCAAACTTTCACAAATCTTTCAATTGTATTTTACAATGATATTGAAATAGGATTGAAGTCTCAAATGTCATTTTGTGCAATATCTGACAGTTTACAGGGATCACCTTAACTCACCGATCTCGGGTTTCCCACTACATGTCATGTCTTTTTGACGCTTATTTAAGTTATTTTGTTGTATTTAAAATGCTTCCTAGACGCTTCCTAAACGTTGGGAAACGTTTTTCCGCTCGGCATCGCACAAAAAAAAAGCGCGGTTCAATATAGTTACGGTGACTAGACGCCTAAGGTTGTGTATTAGGGGCGACTTGGTAAGGAGGCGAGTATGTCACAGGGCGATCGGAATGGGGCGACCTGTCTGGTCACCGTAACCATAATATTGAACCGCACTGTTTTTTTTTTGTGCGATGCCGAGCGGAAAAAAGTTTCGCAACGTTTGCTAGAAAGCGTTTTAAATACAACAAAATAAGCGTCAAAAAGACATGACATGTAGTGGGAAACCTGAGATCGATGAGTTAATGTATCAACTATCATACTACCCCTACTAAATATTTCAATAAAACTACAAAATTCTCGCAAAAAGCCGAATTTTCGTGACTTTACAACTGCCTGTAACTGAATTCCCGTAATCCACAGATTGGTGTGGATTACGGTGTTCTTACATTTCATGGCAGACAGCAATCATAGCGTCTAGCTCTAGTCTAATGCTGACACTCGACAGTAAAATATGTCACTAATGTAATGATTTATTTGTCAAAGAGGCCATGAAAGAGCTAGATTTGTCGATCTAGACTGGACAGGTACAGGCTCATGATGCCAGCCCATGCCATGGGCTTTGCCATATTAAGGTTTAAGGTTTCAAGGTTTAAGGTTTCATTTTATTTCTTCCTTTCACATTTGAACATGGCATAATACAACAAAACATCATGAGAACAATTTTTTTAAGCGTCACATTCAATCAATATGCAATCTAAAAAACAAACACAAGTTATGAAAGAAAGAGGAGAACTTAAACTTAGAGAAGCTAAGCTTGTATTTGTAAAAGAAAGGTCCCCCAAAATAAAATACATAAATGATTCACTTTTTTTTAGTTTCAAAGTATCTAAACTATGAACGATTAAACATTGGAAAAATATTTACAAAAGGGATAGCTTGAGTATTGAAAAGGAGAAGAGGTAGAGTGGAGAAGGAAAAGAGCAATATGGAACAAGACAAACAAACAGACAGAGAAAAGCAGAGAAAGAAGATGAGTGTTAAGAGAAGAAAAATAGGAGAGAGAGAGAATGTGGTCAGCAAAACATTTACAACATTATTTTTTACTGAGCATACGAAACAAAAAACAAAACAAAAAAACATGCATGTTATCAATAAAAAATGTTTAGAATAAATAATTACTTAATATAATTTCTAGTGATATCACTTTTACATTAAAGGGACTTAGTAACATTGTCCAAATCCTCAAAATAAAATTTTCATTTTAGCGGTTCCCTCATACCTTGTTGTATTCGTATAAACAATAAAATCATGGGACAGGTTTTGGTTTTTCAAATTTCCCTTTCGTTACAAAGATATGTACGATCGAGTTTTTCTTCTGTGTACATACAAAGTGAGTGCAGTGAGTTATTGAATATCACTTTGCATTTTCGCTCATTACTTGGCCATGCAATGTCCATTTGACTTGAAATGTTCACACAATACCCTGTGGACATATGAGATAACAATAATATACATTGCATCAATCATTCATCACTTTTTGCACATGTCAACAAAGTTACTAGATCCCTTTAATTAGGGAGTTCGGTGACTTTTGGATTTGTTGAAGGAACCTCAACAAACTTAATATCATTGGAAAGCTTGTAAAGTGAGAAAAATAATGGTGCTTAAATCAACTTATTAGCTTCAATATTAGTGTAGATATTCCAATTTTAGAGGTAGAAGGTACAAAGTTTGGTTCTGCCAGTTTCAGGCGATGGACAGTAACTATGCTCTGCGCGTGCCCCAGCGCTATTAATAGAAAACGCATGCCTCAACATGGCCAAAAATATCAAAATCAGTATGTGGGCAATTTGTTTACATTGGATGATCGCAGCTTAGCGCTATTACTACTCCCATAGTAATGTATTTCAATGTGTAGAGAAATCAACACACTTTCATAAAATACTACTTTTCCATACCTTTTTCAGATTCCTTCCTCCAGTTTTAAACGATTTTTCGTCGAATTTTTGTGCCGAAAATCGATGCAAAAATGTCAGCAAAACAATCCTTCAAAAAAATCAATTTGCAAGGTGAAAATTCAAAAAAATTCCGGCGAATTTGGTGTCATTCGAAAGATCAGATTCTGAGTTACATGAAAATGGCCTCAAATTCAACGTAGAGGGAGTTTACGAACCCCGTAGCTAGCATCAAAGTGGGAAGGTTTTAGTCCGTGTGAAATAAAATGGCGTCATCTAGTGCAAACGCTCCCGGAAAGTCGGCCAACTCAGTGTGCATTCAGATGGATTTTTAAGGGTCTTAAACATCGATTTAGGAAAAACTAATGTCATATCCAGAACAAGGAAGTATTAAGCTGCAAGAAGATACCAAGTTCAAGGTAAAATATTGAAAAATATTCATTTTACCGAAGGTTTTTCGTATCAAAATTTTGCGTGTTAGCAGATACAAATGCGTGATTGCGGTATTCTGTCGTTCTCCCTACTTTAATTTTCGACATAGTTACTCAATAAATGTAATTTCAATTTGCGTTTAAAAACAAAGACACTGACAGAACTAGTTACATTAAAAGGAAGTGAGTTCCAAAACTTAGGACCAGTACAAGCCAGCGTATTCAGAGCAAAAGCAGTTCTTACGCGTGGAATATGAAGTGCAGTTGCCTGCCTTGGCCCTTGTATTATAGCTATGAATTTGATTATTCTTTTTAAATATTTGTACTAAACATCAACAAGAATAACTAAAGACTTGACATTGAAACACAAGATCACACTCAAAATCTTCAAGAAGACTCTATGGCACTGGAGCCCCCCTGTCACGACTCACGTCCCTGCCTAGATCGACAAATCTATCGCTTTCATGGCCTTTTTGACATTATTATTGTTATTTTCACTGTCGGCATTCTAGCTAGAATGCCGACCATAATGCCGACAGTGAAAATAACAATAATAATGTCAAAAAGGCCATGAAAGCGAATTGCGATCATAGATTTGTCGATCTTGTCCCTGCCTTGGCCTGGCAAGCTTGGTCGGACGCGTTTACTCGACATGCACAAATGCATGCGGCACTAGTTGAGCAGCTCAGGCGACCGGTACCCGGTACCCTCGCACCCTAGGGTCACTCTCATAGGCAGGCTGCAGTAAACAAATTTGTGAGACTGGCAAAAATCATAAAATCATTTCTAGCTAAAATCTCACCAATTAATCAAACTTAACATAACAGGGATTAGAATTGAATATAATTTAAAACTTACATGAGCTTTCCAATGTCAGAAGCACTTTAAATTCCAGTTTTTAAATTATTTGATCTATGACTTGAAGCTCCAATCTGAGCTTGAGCTTTCTGACTGTGCAGCCCTCAATCACAGGTTTTAGAACAGTTGTTTACATGTTTAGGCTTGTCTGCCAGCCAGTATTATCAAAAGGCTGAAGGGATTATTTCAGAGATTAGTGTCTGAATGACCTAACTGGCAATGGGTTCTGCAAAGTACTCTGACTTGTACTATTTGCAGGGATGCAGCATTTCAATAGGTGTCTGGACAAGACAATAGTCAATACATGTGGCTTTTGTATCGCATTCCAAAGTATATAACAATGAATATAGGTCAATTTGTGACTCTAAGGAATTCTTTACAACCAGCTTTGAACAGATTAACACAATGATTCAATGAAGGCATGCTATAATTGTTTGTTGAACAAAGGCCAAAGCAATTATGCAATTTATACAGACATACACAGCATCAAATTGATCAATACTAGTGTGAAAAACATCTAGTTTTAAGGCTAGGTAGACAGGGGATTTCCCCAGTGTTTACTTGGACAATGAAGGCAGCTGACTATCAGGCTTTTTTCAAGGCAATGGAGTAAGGGGTTAATGCAGCATGCTGTTAACCCCTTGTCTTGTAGGGGTGGTACCCTCGGTACCCTCGGTACCCCTTGTCCCCTTCAAGTTAGCCGGCGGCCGCGGCGCCGGGTGCCCCGCCAGCTCCGGCGCTCAGTTGGAGACGGGCTCAGGATTGTGCAAGGGTAAGTTGCAGGTACGTTAATGACGGCCGATAAACACTGCGCAAACATACAAAATGAGGTATATTACAATACCAAATCTTACTCAACATTATTAATTACACTATTTTCTTCATGATAACGCAAAATACGGTCTTATTCGTGTTGTTATACCTTAAAAAGTAGCTCTAAGATTGGCTCCAGGCACTTCGTCACGTGTCGCTATCTTGTGGTAAGTAGCCTTTGGTCAAGGCGCGCGTGGAGAGTGAACTGATTTAATAGTGCGTATTTCATAATTATTTTGTGGA